>JAVQJG010027950.1:0-12790 GCA_036024015.1 Craterocephalus amniculus
ATATATAAACATAATATTCTTATTATGGTTATATATGTGTGTGTATATATATATATCACATATATATATATATATATCACATATACATCACATTTTTTCTCGTTCTGTTGCCTGTGTACTGAAGATTAATTGAGCCTATTATTTTTCCAAACCTCTGAAGCTTGATCATACTATCTTATCAGTCTGGGAATTTCAAAAATGACTTATTAACTGTGCCAAAAGCTGTAATTCTAAGTGGCAGTGGAAATTACATCATACGCCTGGTCTGGAGGGGGATAAAGGCCATTTGAAAGAATAATCCCTCTGCAGCGATCTTCAATATGTGATTCATTTTTCAACATTGTAGACAGTGTCAGAAAAAAGCAGGATGGTTTCCATCAAAAGTGAAACCTTTTGAGTAATGATGTACGGGTCTTTTTTTCTGGCTGTTGGGGCTGGCTTAAAGGCAAACACTAGTGGATCAATAAAGACAGATAGACAAACTAGCAGCTATTGATCAGCTGCACATCAGCTGCGATCCCTGCCAATGCAAAATCATTATGCTTTCATACAGCCCACTGTCACAAATGGTAGGAGTCAAGGTGAAGGCCAAGGTTATAAATAATGCAGCAACACATTTCTGGACACAGATTCATGTCGTTAGGATCAAACAAACACTTTAACCTCCTTTTCAATTTTATGTAAAATATTTAAACCTTGTGGTCAAATTCAGTTTCATTAGTTCAACATAATCAACATAATTATTATTACCTTAATGTCTGTTAGCAACATGAATCAAAAAGTAATTGAAAGATTTGGAAATTTTCAGGAAATATCCAACATTGTATAAGGAACAGCTGATTCAGGGGTGATCCGGATCATAATCTGTATTCAGGAATATTTTTTTAATACTAAAACCGCTAACATTCAAATACCCCCCACTGTTGATCCGTCCACCAGAGAGTCATTCCAGGCCATCTATTCAGCTTCAGTAGAGGACTGTCTCAGTGCGGCCGTGTCCAAAGTGTTATAAAACACAGCAACAGACCATCTTGTAGTTAAAGGTAGATGTTATTATCCCAAATCGTTTGATCCAGATCATGTTGATTTTCTGGATATTCTGCATTGTGGGTTTTATAAATTGCTAAAGGGCAACATATAAAATGATATATGATCATCAAACCAGATGCTCTAAGCCCAGGGGCAAGTCTTGAAATTTGGCTCAAGCAAAACAAACTTGACCTTTTCCTTGGTCATGGGCATTTTAAAGCAGTGATTGCCCACTATTGATGATGTGCCAATGATATTGTGCATCCTTATAATTTCAACAGTATGAGCCAACAATAAGTTTATTCCCCTATTTTCTTTTCCTCTGAATGTGTTTCACTAATTTCAGGATGGGATTAAACTTCTCTATATGAATTCCAGAAGGTGATAAAACCACAACTCTCCTGAAAGAGATGTGTTTCTCTCGTCTACGCACCTCTATCACATGGTACAGGAGGTGTCAGGCTGCAGTAAATGATGTTTCTGCCAACGGGCCGATGCAGACAGTGAATCAAGCAACAGGAGCAAAATAAGAATCTTGTCTACCTTGGGCTCCAGACCGGCATCTGATTGGAAAACAGCAGACAGACACATCATTAACTCCAGCGGCGGGGAAGTTATTTGTCTAAAACTTTGGCGTGGTGATTTCTCTGTTGATAGCCTATACTGCTCTGTATTTGACAGTTTTTTTCACACACACAACTCTATTTGCAGTAATGCAAGAGAACACACATATTTGTGCCTGAAATTCTGGCTGCCAATGCACAAAATCCAATTAATGGAATTTCTCATCCTGTTCTGTTTTCAAGTAAAGCACCTTGAAACATCCTGTATGTGAAATATGCTTTCCCATGTTTATATAAAGCCTTGAGTGTATAGGTCTAGTGCATGTGGGGCAGAGCAGTGTTTACAGGGTGGCAGACTGTGAAATTAATCTCAGTATGTTAATTTCACAGCCTGGAATTCTGGTCTGGCAAATTTCCCATTGTATCACTGAAGAGCAGGGATCCCCTCTTTTATTACAGTGGTTACCATGGTTACTACAACGCGTGCCAAGATACCATCAAAGTGATGCCAGCATATGTCTGTACACTGATGTTAGCTTGACTTCACTATTGTGTGTACCGTAGCTTAACAGTAATGCTGCATGACTGGGTCCTTTTTATCCCTATTTATTTCTTTTCTAAATGATCAGGTCTGAGATGAAGTTCCCTGAATGATAGTTTGTGACAACTATCTAAATTTCTCCCAATTCTGCACAAATCTTGCGAGAGACAAGGTAAAATATACTAGAACTGAGCAACGTTGACATAAAAATGTGCATCTTCATGCTGATTGTTGTTACTGTCACGACACATCAAAAATTCATTATGCAAAACAGCTCTATGGATATTCAAAGAAGAATCAAAGTTACAGTTGACACACATTGTGCATTCTTCCTGACATTTTCTGTCCCGCTTAATCTTATTCAGGGTGCGGGTGGGCTAGAGCCTGTCCCAGCAATTATCAGGCGAGAGGTGAGTTAGACCCTGGCGAGGTCGCCAGTCCATCGCACAGTCGCACACTGACTCCTAGAGAGAATATAGAGTGACCAGTTAGGCAATCATGCATGTCTTTGGATTGTGGGAGGAACCTGGAGTGCCAGGAAATAACCCACACACACACAAGGATAACATGGAAGGCTGTACAATGAGTGTAGGAGTCAACGTCTGTCTCTCAATACGTAAGTGCGCTCAAACATAGTGCACACTGGAATGCAGTGTGCACTATGTAGTGCAGATTTTCGTGGAAAAGTGTGGACCCAAATGGAGCTCTGGTAATGAGGAACCGTCATTTTACGGCAACTCTCAAGCTCGTAAAAAATATCAGCCAAATAAACATCCTCAAACTGTAACGTTAATCATATGTTACAATGTGCAAACTATTGACGTCTGCAAAACTGGCTAAAACTGCTAACATTTACAGAATCATCCAAACTTTGCCATGTAGGTATAGGTCCGACCCCTTCCTCTAAGTCGCCAATATGTTTAGTGCACCTAGTGTGCATCATTCTACACTATATTTTTACCATTTTTAGGGCAGCATCCAGGTACTTTCAGAGCACTGAATCTTTGCTTTAATCTGCATGTAAACAACGCAGATTTGTGTGCTGATTGAGCCACAGTCAGCACATCATGATCATCATCAACTGATGGGTTGATTAGTCTACACTGTATACTCAGGGTATGAGAAAATATTGATATTCTGTAAAATCGCGACATTTCATGTGACAATGTTATATTGAAATTCAAAACGACAATTTCAGGGTTTTTTTTATTAAAAATTTGTTATGTATGCAAACAGTGGTGGTTCATTTTTTGTGTTCCACATTAAAATTTTCTGTCAAAGCTTACTTGAAGAATTCTAAGTACTTATGGATTTAAAAAAAAAATTAACATAGACGTTTTTGTTACAAGGATAACAATAAATGTGTTTTATCTTTTTTTATTACGGCATCTTATTATGTTTGATGATAAATATTTGAGGTTATAACTGATAGAGAAGATTTGAATTTCTTTATAAATCTTGCATATAAAGAGCAAGATTTTTATTTCTTCTACAGTGAAATGTAGATCCCCCTGTTGTCATTCAGTAAGTTGATGTAAAGCTTTGAGTGTATTCCAAACTGTGATATTTTTCTTACCAATAAATTCCGGTAAGGGAAAATCATAATCATAATAGTATAATAGTGTTGCTTATCGTATTATAATATGTTGTTTCATTGCCTCTGTATTGTGGTACATATCATATCGCCATATTCTTGATACACAACCTTACTGTATACACATTTCAGCATTTAATGAACATGTACAGTATTTGTCAAGGTCTGAATGATGTTTGTTTGAGTACTCTTGCGTCAAAGCTCTCCCATCTCAATTATGGCTAAGAATCAGTAACAACATCAAACTGTCAGATAAACAAGAGAAACACATCATCAGGAATTGTGAAGACTGAAATTAGAATAAACATATGTGTGGTGTTGTTTATTGTCACAGCAATTTCAGTGGAGTTCTTACTCCTTTCCAGCCTGCTGCTGCCTGCTACATTCCCATATTAGCCATTCTATCATCGCTTGCTGTGATTTGGCAGCCAGACACACAGAACCAGTCAGGAGCTGTGTTCGTCAGCCCATCTGCTCCTTAGAAACTGTGGTTCACACTTCAAAGATGTCTCTCTGGCTGTCTTCTAGGGAAGAACAAGCCTGGTAATTTCATATGATGCATTAAGATGGTGTTCAAAATGAAAGCTGAAAATTTTTTAATTGTTTTCCCGACTTTCCTGATATTGGTTAAGGCTTATCGAATAACAAATGTTACCTGTTGAATATTGTTGAATGACTTATTTAATTTCTAGATTCCCTTGTCAGGATGTTATTCACTTAACATTTGATTGTTTTGACCATCTGCTTTCGAATAGTGGTAAATAGACTTATAATGGATTATAGTTTTACAACAAAAACTATTCATTATGATGACAAAACAAGTCTACAGAAAATGAGCTATTTAAAGCCTCTGACTTGTTTTGACCTCTTTTAACAAATGTAAGGCTGCACTTAGTTCGTAATTCATAGATTTTGTTAACATTCAAGTCCATGCTTCTCCTCTTAATTGTACTTGAAAACTAACTCTAATGAAACAAACATGAAGCAATACTTCATTACCTGGAGGGTTTCACAGGCTTACGCTTGTTTGTTTGTCTTTGTGTCTGCCTGTTGGCAACATAACTCAAAAAGTAATGGATGGATTTGGAAGAGATTTTCAGGAAAGCTCTGACATGGTACAAGGCACAACTGATTCGACTTTGGGGGTCATCGGGGTAATCGCCTGGATCCAGCATTTCTTTAACACTAGAACTGCCAACATTCCAATATCCCTCACAGAGAGATGCAGCTCCAGTGGAGGACACATGCATTCAACGTAGGCTACAGCCATGTCCTAAAACACAGCAACATTGTAGGGGGCGACATGTTGGGCCTTTTGGGATCTTTCTCAGGTGAGTAAACCTGTTGCTTAGCAGAGGTCTACACCTTCTGAGTACTTCCAGTTTATTGTGAATGGCTTGTATGAATACTGATTAGATGACAGACTATTGGCCTGGATTGATTTGTCTGTAAAGTGCAGTGAGATGGGACTGTTGTTAATTAGCACTTTACAAATAAAGCTGAATTGAACAGAATTGCTAAGGGGGAGTCTGTTTACCTGGCCCAATCCAATCCATTACTGTGACAGCATGTCATGCCAGACAGCTCTTTCTCTCCAGGGATCTATAATCCGAGAGGCTGGATCTTTTTCCCCAACATATGCCGTCCTCCTCGCCCACGACCTTCACATTTCACTGCAGGGATGTGGTTTGGAATAGTAACAACGCATGTATCATGTATCATGTATCATGCCGTACCAGGTGCCGTAATTCTTTGTAGTTGCATGGCATTCTGTCACATCCCCGAGGAAGATGTGACTTTTGCTCACAACTGTGCCTCAAGAAGCTATTTGGAACCCCGCCCTCATGAAAATTCATATTTGACACTATCTGTGTGAAAGGTCAGATTATGCTAATCAGAGGTCTTTATCATTCATTAATCCAGTTAGGGGGCTTGAGTTTCAGTGCAAACATTTCACTTTTTGTACATTTGTTGAGGTGTTGACTGTTGAGGTGGATGTGCTGTCTGACCTTTGGTTTTATCTGCTTGTGTGTGTGATGTGCGCGCTAACACAATTATGTGATATGCACACTCACAGACACACACAGATTTATTGGGGGTGCAACAATACACCAAATTTACAGACGGTTCAGTTCGATACTTCAGTGTCACGGTTAGATTTTTTTTCAATACAAATTTGATAATAAAATTACAATAATAATACTAATTATTATTAATTACAAATATTTGTTGAAATACTTAAGTACAGTTTCTTAATCCAATATTATAATCTCTCAAAATGACAGATGGTTTTCAGGTTTTCCCATCATCAATGTAAAAACAATTAATGACAGAAAAGAATCTGTTAGCACGATCCCTTCTGCAGTGATGCATGTTGGAGGCGCTCTGTGGAGCAGCTGAGCAAAGATTCACTGAGTTGTCACTACTGATGCATCATCAGAGGACAAGTTCATAAAGATTTAGTGTTGTTCGATACAGTGTTCAACCGCGAACCCCAGGGTGTTCTGTTGGGGGTAATCCAGGAGTATGGAGTAACGGACCCCTTGTATGAGCCGTCAGGTCCCTGTGTGACCATTGTTGGTGCTTCAACCGCATTGTGGGTCGTAAGTTTGATTAATTTTTGTGGAAGGTTGAAATCTGCAAGGATGCCCTTTGTCACGGATTGTGACAGGATTTGGCATGGCCGAGGTGTTGAGGGAATCTGTTTTGATGACCTCAGTAGTGGGTCTCTGCTTTTTGCAAACATTGTGGGCTTCATCTGACAATGATCTCCAACTTTCACAAGAGCATATCACAAGTAAGTGTAGAGCAGCTGAGGTCAGATACACACCTCCAAAATCTGAGACCATGGTCCTCAGCCAAAAAAAGGGTGTGCCCTCTCTGGATCAAGAGCTCAAGTATCTTGGGGTTTTGTTCGTGAGTGAAGGAAGGATGGAGACGGACAGATGGGTAGGTGTGGCATCGGCAATGATCCAGGCTCTACATCAGTCTGTCACGGTAAACTAAGCAATGAAAAATGATGGAAAAGGTTGAGTCAGCACACCAAAAGATGCTCCTGAGAGGTTTATTGATTTGTAATTTTTTGGCCTGAGGCCTTTCTTCAGAAAAAGGAGTCTGAAGACAAAGAAGTCTGTTTCTTCAGTCGAACACCCAGCACCAGTTCAGCGAGGTGCGTGTTTTCATCACAAGTAAAGAAGAACCTGAACCAAAAGACAAAGCTCTCAATTTATCAATCCACATCACTACCAAAATAACAGCTTCATCTATAAACATTCAGCTCGTATCTTAGACACCATCCCAATGACTAATGCATCTGTACTGATTTTGACCAATGTGTCTGACATGAAAACAGGATAAAAGACCATGATCACTCCTTGACTTTTTCTCCTCTTGAATTCAGACGAGACTGAGGTTGTTGTCTTTTGACCTGAAAAACTCAGCATAAAATTGTGTAGCTGTGTGATTTAGCTCACATACAAAACATGTCTCTAGGTCTCCAATCTGTCAGAAATGATGCAGCGATGCTTCTAATGAGAGAGATCACATTTTTCCAGTTTTAGCTTATCTTCATTGACTTCCTGTTAAATCCACAACGTATTTCTCCAAACATAAAAAGCTCTCAATAGGTTCCATTTTATATGAAAGACCTCATTTTCCAAACTGCAAGTTTAGTCGTAGTAAGTGTAGAAGCCAGACCTGTTATTAGGCCCCTCTCTGAAACCAGATCCCAGTGTAGGTACAGGAGGCAGACACTCTTTCTGCCTAAAAGATCAAGCTAAAATTCTTAGTTTTTTATTAATCTCATAGTTAGGGGTGGTTAGCTGTCTCTTAGTCATGCTGCCATACATGTAGGTTTACACTGCTGAGGGACATCCCATGATGGACTTAGCACTTCCTTCCATTTTTATCTCTATCGTCTTTAATGTGTAGACTTGTGACTGCATTGGTGTCATTAACTTACAACTTAGATCCCCATTGTAGCAACTTAGGAGATGGAACCCACAAAAATATCAGAGACCTCAGGATTAGGTAGATAAAGCTTTATTTCAACAGACTAGTTCATTGGAAATGTCAGGTTCAGGTTTCAAAGTATTTAAAAATGTACATAATTTTTTAAACCTTTTTCATCTTATATTCTATTTTATGTTTGCCTTAATTGTCTTGTGTGTGCTACTCTGTTAAATTTGGCAGCATAGATCAAGACAAATTCCAATGACAATAAAACTCTTCTTCTTCTGGTTCTATGAAGGATATAATGAGATCCTTGCAGAACACCTCCATAGAAAGATGAAGATAACTGGTGAGAAATGGGACGCTGACTGAGCAGTAAACAGGTGGATTTTCCAAGAAGTCCAAGGTTCCTAAATCCTTCCAGTGAAACAGACCTTGTCCAGAACCCAAAATCTAATCCACACATACAATCCAAGATCCAATTCCAGGAAAAGCCAGGGGAAGGGGGAGACAGGGATAACAAGATCGGTGCAGAGAGAATCCTAGGAGGGAAAATCAGGCCATACATTGAAGGCTCAAACAGGTTGGAAACAAACAGAGAACTCTGACAATCTGGCATAGAGAGACTGCTTAAATAAGGAGCAGCACAGGTGGGAAAAATCAGCAAGAACTGAGGTTCAGTAGGTTGCATTCAGAGGCAGCCAGGAAAAAACACGCTCAGCCTGCGATCATGACACCCATTGCAGAAAACAAAAAGAATAAAGAGAAGACTTGTATACTGTTATGAGCTATTTTACAGTATATTGTTCACTTTTACTATAGGTAAGACTGAATGCCTTTTATGGAAATACAGTAATAAATAAAATAACAATAAAGAAATTAAATCTATTTAAATAGATGTACCTATTACAATCACTAATGTGGTCGTTACTTTTCTAGAAGGCTGCAAGGCACAGGGCTTAAATGTTGTGAAGTTTTTTACAGTAGCAGACCATTTTAATTGACTGCATTTACAGTACATTCACACATCCAATGATTTGTATACAGACTGACAATTCCCCAAAGCTCATAACAACAGCCAGCCACATACTTATGATGACAGTGACAGCATCCTCGCATGGCTCTGTGTTACAGGATAATTCAGCCTCCACAGCATAGGTTTGAAATGAAATATCTACAGATAGTGCTGTGACTGACTGGCTGAGGTAATAATCCAGGTCAGTGGAGATAACAGAGGCTGGGTACAGCTGTGGGAAAAGACCCAATGGAAAGCACATCCAGTGCAAGCTCACAGGCACAACATATAAAGGAGATAATTAAAGTGATCATATCTGCCTTTTAGTGGTGATGCAGTAGCACAATAATCTTCTTTCCCTTTGTCACTCTTCAGAGGAACAAGACAATCAAAATGTGTGAACAATTATTCAGGTTTTTTTCTACAGTACCTCATCCTTTTTTTTTAAATTTAAGACTGTGAGAGCAGCTGATTTTCTCCAGGAGTCACACTATGAACTGTGGGCCTATAGTTACTAAACCTTCGCAATCAAATCCACTTATCCAAAGAAATAAGGTTCCCTTCAATTTATTTTCTATATTCTTGAATAAGCAATTGATCTTTTGAAAATTTCAAACAAAAGCTGATAGAGCAAAAATCTTCATGAGGGCAGTCTTTAAAAAACAGGTCCTCAGCGGTGCTTTTGAAGAGCAAACTCTCCTCAGTGTAAAATAACAGATGGATCTCTATCAAAGGTCTATTTTCTCTCTCTCAGGTTCCAGCGATTATGAAAGCATTAAATGAAAACATTGTTTTTGGCTTTGAATGTACGCAAGTGTCTGAAGTCAGTGATGAACAAAGCGACTTGCAAGGGCATACGTATATTATTAATCACCATTACAGTCTTATTTCACCAGTTGACACTTTGTTGCAAACGACCAGTAAGATGCTAAAGTGCGCCCATAAATCTCATGTTAGTCTGTTTATTGGCTTTCTCAAGGGGTTTGGCACCTGAATCTGATTTTGACTGCACTGGTTGAATTTCTTAGAAATAAAGCAGAATAAATTAAAACATTTAAACAGCTTGCAAACTAGATGCAAACTCTAACGATCATAGCCCAAAGACTACATTTCACCATTATTCAATGTCAAATTTAGCATTGCAACAACTCATTTTATTGCTCCTTACCTACAGAACCTTATTCTTAGTTTCCTTTTGCTTTGTTTTCATTAACTGTTCAGCATTATCCAAACTATCAACCTTGCTGCTAAAATGCTTAACAGTCTCTCTGAGATGGAAACCTTTTAAGCTTTGCTTTTGCTGTTTTTTTCAGTATACCTTCATCATCACAGATGCTTTCCGTTTCATTTTACATTTTCATTTGATATGTTGTTGTCATAGAATTACTGATTCCGAACACGTTCAGACTGGAAAAAATTATTTCAATCTATCAGAGTAATTCATTGTGTCTGATTTAGTGGTGATTTAATGCACAGTTGTCATATTTGTTGCTCTAAAATGGATTGATTTCTTGTTGTGAAATACAAAAACAAGTGACTAATCTTTTATTATATGATACGTTTCATTTAATTTTAGGTATATTACTTGTTTTTCTTTCAATTCTAAGTAACTTGGGGTGTCTTGTCAGTACAGATGACACAACTGATAGTATCCCCAGTTAATGGAAAAGTGTTAGTGTAAATGCCTCTAATAAAGGTTTGTATTCACATGCATTGTCAGAAAATGGAGAAGAATAAACATCAAATCATAATATAAGCAAATTAACCTAAAACAGATGGTGCCTTGTTTCATTTATATCAAAGAGCAAGCACCGCCTTCCCCCTTCAAACAAAAACAAACCCATCTGGTTCTGCAGTTCATGATGGTGGTGAGCTTAATTATGCATATTAGAAACAAGCTAATTTAGTTTTCCAATGAAGCTCTACGGGTGTTACACAAAAGGTGATTCATCTTAAACTCCACCCAAGGCTCCATGATGGCATCATTCAAATCAAATGAAAATATTACAGATGCATTTTCCATTATCTCGTTCACATTTGCACAAAATGAAGCCTGACGTGTTCTGTTTTGAAAAAGACGGCAATGAAGTGAAACTGATTTACCAACGCAGGTTTGAGAAAAAAAAGGCCACAATGAATTACAGACAGAAATAAAACAGAAATCATTGCCCTGTTTGTTATCTTCAGCAGGCAGCAAGTATGTGTTCCTTTGTGATCAAATATGAGGCGTTGAGCTCGTTTACTGTAGAAAACAGTGTTCGCAGGGCACTCACACAGAAAGAGTAATTTAGGCGTACAATCGAGGCAGCAGAAAGTGACACATTTATTCAAAAACATCCGCTCTGACTTTTAAATGTGCCACGTTTAATAATGCTCACATTTCTTTTCTTGGAACATCTCACTAAACAAACAACTAAGAGATATTGGGCACAGCTCACGCCACGCCACACCAAAGGGAGGTCGCACTCCTTCTTGTCGGTGCAATTGCCTTAGCTCAATGATTTATGAAAAGCAGAACAATATGCACACAGATGGGACATAGATATAAATATTCTGACCATTCACAAGAAACCTCTTCTCCCAGCTTCAGGTGATCCATAACAGATCACACATAGAGGACGGGGAGCTGTGATGGAAACAAAGAAATGCACAAAACAAATGTGGAGTTGCGTTTCTGCTTTTTCCTCAAACCTTCAGGCTTATCAGTCTCAGCTGTTACAGTTTTAGTTAAAATTTTTCATTTTAAGCTAATTTCTTCAGGTTCAGGACTCAGCCATGTGTAATGGTATTGTCTATCTGCATGTGATTTAATGATATGTGTAGCATCCCAGGGACAGTCACAGTTGTTTACTAACTACACCTGATCCAGCTGACAGATTGCCAAGCCAACACATCAGTATTTTTTCTTCTTCTGAGGTTTCCCAAGAGAACTGAATGCAATTTTCTGTGCTAAAAAAAAACAACTTCGAAAGCAAAATGCTCATTACACTTTCCATTGATTTTAAATGTAAGGCCAAGCCTGCATTTACAATAAATCAAGAGGCAGGTCTTTTATTGGATAGCCTTATCAGAAACCACTAGACAGCTATTACAATCTCCTGAGATACTCTGTTTGCATCCATCCTCTCCAGAGAAGCGTTTTGCAAATGAAATATGCGAATCTGAAGAACACCAGATTTAGTACCAGTAGCTTTCTGGTTTGAACGGATGGTGTAATTTGTCATGAGTGGTACCATTTATGCTTCAGTAAAATTTGGTGTAATGTATATAAGAAGGTACGGAGAGCAAAGCAGCAGAAACTATTTGCCTTAATTCTGCCTTGAAACAATGGCCTCCACACATGACAGCTGGTTATATCAGAAGGCCAGTTTTATTAGCTATTGTGGCATTAGTCTGCAGGTGACTGTTTCCCTGATTGGTTTGTATTCATCTCTAACCCAGGCTAAGCTCTGGCAACAGACTAAAAGGATGCAAAGTACCACTGCTCCACCCTGCTTCAGGGTGGCAACACAGCAGAAAATTGGAGTCCATGAAAGTCTTACAGTAGTCTCATAAGGTTAAAATAAACAGTTTGCCATCCAATGCGAACAAAAACATCTTGTGAAATGATGCTTTAACTTTTATCTCAATGCTTTGATTAGAGTAAAAATGTGTTTGAAAAGCTGACACAATAACGCTTCACTGACACTTTACATTCATCACACTGCATCCCACATACAACATACATTACACCGCTTTAAGGCTTTGTGCAGCATGTCTATATTTAGCCATAATTACTATGCAAGACTACCTTACATGTGAGCATGAATAAAGCATGCGGTGTTAAGTTGTGGCCTTCAATGCTTCCTGGTCACAACAGTGACAATATCCGACACAGTCCTAAGCCATGTCTAGTCATCTGGATGTGCCACTGCTCCCACCTGGGACTGTCAAAAATATGAAGTCATTCACGCCTTAGGGGCTTTGACTCTGTCCTGTGCACTGCTGCTGCCATTTTGTGTACTGGCATGAGCCTTTTTTTTTTTTCAGTTAATTCACTTTTATTGTTGCTTTTCAGAGTGATTACAAACATGTAGAACATAGTGTTCGAGGCGTTT
>JAVQJG010027964.1:0-15221 GCA_036024015.1 Craterocephalus amniculus
ACACACACACACACACACACACACACACACACCTGTTCTTTAACATGACATTTTTTACTTGTTTGATGGCAGTAACATTTATTATGCACATTTCTAGAGCTGCTGGTCATCCACCAGCCTTCTTCTAAATGTAAGGCTTTAAAGACCCACTGTAACTTTTTGACCTTAAACTCTGCCTTCCGGACTAGTTTGATGGCACAGTGACATATTATGCGCATTTCTGGAGCCATTACAGCCCAGCAGCGACCCACGGCTGACAAACTACATTATAGAATTTCACATCCAGGACGGCGCGTCGCTTTTTGCATGTGTTATATGCTAGCAAATGAATGCAAAAACGCACGCCGATGGATTCAGCAAAGAAATGTTAGAAGACATTATCGGAGGAAGAGAAGGAACTAAGGAGAGCCAAGGAAGTGTAAGAGATAAGAGTCAAGAAAAGTTTGCTTCAGTGGAGAGCGCTCACAGCACAGGTAAGAAGCAAGATGGAATTGATATTAGCCGTCAATAGGGGACTAGTCACTGAGAAAATAGGATAAGTTGTAAAGTGTGTCTTTAAAACTACCAGAATCTTTATAAATAAGGAGGTTAAAGTATGATTTGATGTTTCCAGTTCACCGCTGAGACACAGCATTTACATGCCCAAAATCATCTTTTCTCTCTGAAATGATACCAAATTCAGATTCTTAATATGGCATGAGTCCTAACTTTGTTATTCACGCATTAATATGTTCAATGATTAATGTGGCGGAAGGTTCGTCTGTATTTTTTTACAGTCTCTGGTACAATACTACAGTTTAAAAAGACTTCAGTAGAAGTTGAAGTTTAAGCTCCTTAAAAGTGTGAAAGTACTGGTTTCACAACGGCCACACAGCCTGCTGCTCAAGTGGGCCAATCCCAACATTGTTTGCATACGGCAGGGGGTCAGAAAGGTTTGCTCATACTGGCTTTCCAACCACATTCACAGTCACTCTATCCAGAAAATACTCTAGTAAAATATAGATAGGTTAGTTTCTACCTAAGATAACACAGATTGTGAATGGTTAAATACATAGAGAAAAATAGGCAACAACGAGTTCATCCTACACAGAGTGCAACGTCTACTCCATCATCACACACATCCCCTCCCCCAATATATTTATCTCTGTGTCAAAGTGTGGCGTTGTACTCTTGTTGCAGTCCTGAACAGTAAACAAGTCCCAATTCAACACTCACCAAACACTGAGTGCATGTTCAAAAAATGATTTTACTTTTTCAGACGTGGAAATGTTGAACCTTTGGAGGTGGTGTTAGGGAGCGGGTTTGTAAGGGGATGATCCAAAAGACAGCTGTGCTATTTGATAATATGCTGCATTGGACTAAGCTGTTAAACATGTGATGAGGTGAAAGCCTCTTACAGCACCAACTACATTTTCTGTGTACACTTTTCACCTGACACAACAGTTAAAGAGCCCAACATGCTTTAAGGTTTGTGTTTCAAATGTCCGCTACATCATTTTAATCCAGCCACTAATCTGTGCTTTTCAGTACATAGAAGATTATTGCTTGGTTTAAAAAAAAACCCACACTGGATGTTAAAAAAAAACGAAGAAAAATGCCTAACCTATCACTGCTTATCAATAGAAAAAAGCAACAAAACGCCAAGAAGCTGAACTCTGAGACTTGCAATTAAAAGGCAGCATAAACTTAACCGATAGTTGAGATGGAGCTTCACCATAACTGAGCAGTCTGCACATTTCAAACGACACATCAGCCTGCACATATGTTGCGCTTTCAAATGCCGGAAGTGGCACAGCTGCCCGTCTCACCAGGGTCACCCTAATGTCAACAATGTTGTTCTCAATGGTTGAATAAAGTCAGGGAGTTTGCTGAATATGTCGTATTTCAGGTTTTCTATTAATCCGTTTGGAATCTTTCTCTCTTCAAGTCATTAGTGATGCGCACACACCTTGAAGCGAAACCTCCCACCTGCAAACATTTCCCACTTCATTCAAGAAATAGGCTCTTCCATCATCTCATACCACTTTTAATCTCTGTATCTGTTACTTGATCCAGAATCTTTACGGCTCCTAACTGAGCTTCATCTGTGCAAAGTTGCATTTGAAGACTGGAATATTTATGACATTGTTATGAAAAACTACAATTTTAAAGTTTTCCCCATACTGGACATAGCTGGAACATTACTAATTACAGTCACTGTCCTGTGTCTGCTGAAACAATATTGATCCAGATATACACTGTAGTAATAATGTACTCTGATTTAATAAAAATTAATTATGGCCACATTTTTTAATCATTTGTATGTCCCAGCAGCTGTTACTGACACAAAAAATGTATCCAAGATTACAAGGTTGAGAAAGAAGCTTCCTGTTTTATATTTTATACATGGAACCTTGAGAAATTAACCAATTTTCTGAACCAGTTTGCAGGAAGCTTCAAATGCTACCTGAAGAAGATTAATCTCACCACGAGCTGGCAACGCTTACACAAAAAGCTGCACAGAATCTGATACAAGTGTGTGTCACGTTAGCCAAAGAAACAGCCAGAATTATTTTAAGGACAAGAAAATAGTTAATGATGTAATCTGCATTTAAGTCTCTTCAATCTGCATCGAAGGACACTGTCTTCTCCCTGAGAGAACATGGGTCACACTGTTGATTTTTTTTATTTTATCATTGTATGTTTCCTTTTATCATTTATTAGTATTGCTTAATAAGAAGTGCAAACTATTGCATTCTACTTTTATTTACATTTGCACAATGTCCCAATATTTTTGCAACTTAGGGTTGTATTTGACTCATACAAATTCATAAAGCCACTTATCAGCCTGACAGCAGAGACATTGTGGCTGATTTACCGTTACAATAGATAATTTCCCTCAGAGAGTTTGCAATTGACTTTACTGCTGAAGCTGCAAAAAGCTGATTCAGTGAGATCTTAAGAGCTTCGAAACTCTGCACAACAAAAGCAAAAGGATGCCATCTTTGGTTTGTTGTGCTGACATTTATGTGTAGTGTACTAACTACCGGAAGCTAAAATGTGTAAAGAAAGTGACATAAATGTCTGAATAAATAATGTTATAAAAACAGATGCTTTGATTAAAATGAGTGCACAAATTTATTGAACCAAATTATCATGGAAGGAATATATGGCCTTGAAATACTTGTTTTCAGTTTACAGTATAGCTCCTCCAAGCTATACTGTAAATAATAACAAGTGAATAATAGGTGAATAATAAGTTATTCCTCGTGTCAAAAATAATTTTACTTTGAAATTTTATGGGAAGTGAAACTACTTAAAGTATCATTTATTAGGATCCAGTCCAAACACTGATTTTGGTGTTACGTATATTTTATCGTGATCACACTGCCTGACCTTCCAAAACCACACAGAAACCCAAAAACCCAAACCTTTTCTAATTTAATTTACCTTAGAAAGTAGGTAAAATCTCCTCCTGGAAAATTACTGCCTACAGTAGATTAAGTTGTTTCTGGCAACGCGTTATCTCACCCTAAATTATGCAGTGAAGAGCTTCTAATTTACAAAACTACAATGTCTAATGTCTCGTATTCATCTACATCAGATATCACCAACTCTGGACCTCAAGGTTCACTGGTTTGCAGGTTTTACATGTTTCCCTGCTGAAACACACCCGACTCAAATCAATGAGTAATTAGCATGCATGTGTTGCAGCAGAGAAACATCTAAAACATGCAGGCTGTCATGGACCAGAATTGAGGATCCCTAATCTCAATCCTGCAAAGCTGCTATTCTCAATGTTGGGATTTGGTATATTCTAAATGAAATAACCACCATGTGGAAAAACTTCCAAGGGCATAATTTCAGTGTGGAAAGATATAATAATGACTAGAATCTTTAGGAAAGAAATGTGATCAGAGGAACATCCTAAATGATTGTGATTGGTGTTTCCACAGGCACAACGTGATGAAAACTCAGCACAATCGGACGTAACAGCTGAGTACTTTTAAAACACTTTACGGTGAGGCCTATTGAAAGAAAGGCTTCAATTTGTTGTGCATTATAAACATTGGACTTGAAGATGGGAAAGGATCATGTGCGCTCTATGAATGAGTCCAGTATGATGGACACACTGGTGAAAAAAATGCTGCAACTGTGATGCTGTCATGGGGCTGTGTTATAGTTTGGGCATACTTCAATTGGCCATGTTCTATTTAAGCAACGTTATGTGATTAAAACAGACAACTACATGGATATACTCAGTGTTTTTTCCATCAATGGATTTATGGCCTGAGCACATTTCAAGATGCCAATGATAGGACTCAGGTTCAACGTGTAAAGCAGTATTTCAGATATCAAGAAGCATCATTTCCTCACAGAGACTACCCATCAAAAAGCCAAGACCACTGAGAACCTGAGAGTGTGCAGGAGAAGACCCCACACATCTGACTCTGTCATCATCAGTACAAGATAATCAGCCAAAAATGAATGCAAGTGTGGATGAGAATAAACACTGAGGTGTTGCTAAGTTTACTGATACGGTGGATGTGTTATGCAATGCAATCAAAGCTGAATGTTAGTTGATGTCTCTTTGACCAGGCAAAATACGTTGCATGTTGATTGATTTAATAACTGAAAAAAGAAACCTCACAGTGCCTCAGAAGCTACCTCCATGACAACAGCCTCATTTACTTTGAAATAGGACCACCTAAACACTGATTTTTCCAAGTAATATCACTTTTTTCCCCCAAAAATGAAAAAATATGTTTGTACACATGATTTCGCAGTGAGCTCCAGTTACTAATGACCTATTGTGAATATTATGAATCATCCATATTATGGAAATATATGAATAAATAAAACAAAACAAAGCAAAGAGTAACTACTTCAGTCCCAATATTGACTCAATCAAGGTTATGTTTGTTGTTACAGAAAGAGCCACTGTGATTGGATGACAAGTTATTACATAAAGATATGGATCAGGAATTTCAAGAGTAAAAATAAATTGTGATGGGTCCGGAGATAACTGTGACCTTAGCCTTGTGCTGCTGCTTCATAGAGGGAGGAAATAAAACAAGAGACAGATGGAGGAGTGTTTCACTGCAGGATCTCAAGTTATCCCCAAGGTTGTTATTAATTAAACTCTTCATGATGTCTGATCATTGCTTTAGAAAATTGTTTGGGCCCAGCATTGTCAACCATATCTGCACAATCTTATTGCCTCTGACACAACCATGTCTCTCTACCTCCAGGGCAGCTGGGTGAACAAGAAATAATGAACAGCTTTCCAAGCTAATGGGTATTGATAGGCGATCAGTAATGTCTCCACACGCTCGATCAGTGTCTTTTGTGCTCCAGTCCAAGAAGCCTTCTACTATTTGCTGTTCAGCAAATTCATGGCTCATGATATACAGCTTGAAGTATTCTTCACAATCAGTTTCCAATAATGTCATTGGGAATTTGGAGGAAACAAGCTCTTGTGACTGGGTAGTAATTAAGCAGTGGCTCATCATGGCTGCTGAGTTGACTGGTTTTCTGTTTTGGGGCTGAACAATATATTCCAACTTTGCTGAAATAAAATGTTAGTCAGGTAATGACATCATCATGCAGCTTTTCTTTTCCCCAGCCAAGAACAGGGTAAAGCAATATAATTGCACACTTCCCACAGTGTAGATTTTATTTGTATGCAGCCTAAAACCCTAATTCAGAACCTCCAAACCTTTCAGGAGCTGCAGGACAACAGATAATAAGCCTTTCTAAGAAACTCCTGGTTTGTTTTCTTTCTCTACAGCAGATTAAAAACTGCACTGAAACAAAGTTAATATTTATTTACCACTAAATCAGACTTCATGTGTCACAGCACTGATTCTGTCTTACATTTTCATAAATAAATTGATTTTTAGTGATGTCCTATTTCAGTGAGAAGACAGTCTTCTGTTTCTGCTTCCACTTTTCTGATTTAACATCCTGAGAATCGTCATGCAGTATTTTTAGGAGCTCAGGTGAAAGTTGAAACTGAGCTTTCTACTAAATACCCTTTCTACATTAATCTTGTTCATGATGATGGTATTAGAAAAGCAGTAACCCCATTTTTATTCTATGCAATAAAGCTACAAGCATCTCCTTCCATTTCATTCATAGCTAAACTATACTATTAAATCGATTACATCAAAACATCAAGCATTTTATTATTTCGAGCAGTATTGTTTTTTTCAGGATTTCAGCATTATTCACATTAAAATGAAGCTACTCTGGTTTACCCAGATTCAATAAAAAAGATAAAATCTGTGGGATTTAATGATATTTATGTGTTAAGCTTCAGAATGCAATCGAATAATTGTTTTCCTCTACAAAAGTCTTTGTGGAAATGCACACAGTCATGCAACGAGTGTTTTTAATGTCATAGCTAACTGTTGTCAACGCTTGCTAATATAATTCTAAGAAGTGCAGATGCCTTGTTTTTAACAAGCCAAAACAAATTCCTTGAATGTGCAATCTTGGTCTGGAATAGTTTCATTCTGATTCAGACCTTTCCCAAAGATTCCCAAAATTTCAAAACATTCCTTCTCCAGACTACATCTGTGATATTTTCTGCCTCAAAACTCTCTGAGATCCTCAAACTGACTTTTCAATCAAATGGCAATTTACCCATCCATCGGCAGTCAATGGCTGTGCCTGCTTATAGCAATACAGGATCATGGAGAATAACAAAACGATTGCCCCAGATTTGCCATCAGCACAGATGATGAGAATGATTGGTCTAAGATGGATTCAGTTACTATTAACGTGTATCTCTGTAATATGAATAAACAGCGATTGTCAATATTCCCACACCAATCCATCTGTAAGCAGGCACACTGGTCTGGCTCAGCTCCACTTGTAATACAATTGGTATTGATCAGCCGCACAGACAGAGCAAGACAAATTGAGTCCAGACCTCATCCGACGGCAAAGAGCGCTGAGGACATCAAGTTGGTGGGTTCCACTTTATTCATCACTGTCTGTCTCTGTTGGGCAGATGTTCAGCTGGCGCCTGGTGGTTTGACAGTCTTTCATAACTTTCCTTTGACTGTTAACGCTTCTGCTAATCGGGCCCTGATGACTGCAGTGTTCAGACCGAGAACATGAAGGGAACAGTCTAGGTTCTCTGCTGGAGATCTGCAGTGGCCGCCACAGCTGGAGAGCTGCTCAGCTGGACAGTTACATGAAGCAAGATGTCTGCGAAGCGAAGGAGAAAAGAATGAGGAATGTTGAAAAGCAGAGGGGGACAGTCAGTGCAAGCTTGTTTGCTTTTATGACTACTTGCATGTTTCAGATTCACATGACTGAGAATCCATTCTGTAAAGTCAATATCAGTAAATGTTTATAAGTGAATCAACCAACTTTTAAAGAAAGACCAATGGGACGTATGCTATGGTGTTATCATTGTTTAAACCAAATTCAAAGATACTGTGTCCGGTAATTTTCTGCTCTAGTAGGTAATACCTGCCCCCCTTTCCTCTCTAGGCTGGAGATTTGTACTTGCATGAACTACAGGCATGTATGATCGGTAAAACAAAAAAATTCTAAATAAATAAATAAATAAATACATAAGTTGCACCTGTTGGATAAGCTGTTTGACATTATTTTTCATTTAGTGGTGGTGATACCTGCTTAATCATTTTTATGACAGTAGCCAGCGTGAGTGAAAAGTTTGATCTTTTTGGGGTTTAGAGCTAATTTCAGCCTCAGTAGTGAGAGCTTCAATGACTGAAAGTTCTTCAAAGAGGGTGCCACCTTATAATGGTGCTAAATGATTGTGTCATCAGTATGAAAATGATCCTTGACTTTGGTTGATTCCTGAGTCAGAACCAAAGTGTATTTTACAGGTTCTATGTGGATCAATAGGTTCAGCAGAATTCTTTAAACAAAAGCAATGATCTCTTTCTTTTATCAGGACCAGGAAACATTTTGCAGTCAAAGCCCAACAGCGCTCACAGAACCTGAGAGACAGAAATAAATAGTCACATTTCGCCTTTGTGCTTGAGTCAAACAGTTAAAAACTGTAATCTTCAAACAGCAAACATACCTGATTTACATCCCATCTCACCGACACACAGTACACATCAGGAAGTTTACCATCAGTGCTGCTCAGCTCCGTGGCTTCCAGCTCCCAGCAGCAAGCACCCATAAAATAGTTCTGCTCCTCTCACATGAGGAGGAATCTTTCACCGCACACAGAGACACAGAGTATTACAGGGACGGACAAAGGCATGTCGCCTGGCAGGGAGGGATTGTGTGGACTGGAAAGTGTGGAAGAGGCAGGGGATGGTAGCTTTAGATCCCGCAGTGGATTCCAGGCAGGTAGAGCTGTCAGGCTCTCCCTGTGTGAGATTTCATTATGCAGCTGTCGCTGGTAGCCGTGCTCACGGGATTACATTAAGTTGCCAACCAGTTACAAAAACAAGAAGAAGGTCTCAAGGCTGTTTTGACACAATATTTCTTTAAAGTGTGTGAGGACATGAACATTCTCACACAAATCTGGGGCTACAGGCAACATATAGGAGTGTATAATATGAAACTGCTATGTTGTTGTTTGACAAGTGTTGCTGACTGTTTTTATCATTAGCAGCCTGTTTTTATGAAATGCAGAACAGTATTATTCGCTCAGTCATAGCAAAATATTACAGATTTGCACTGGTTTTGTCGCATCTTTTGCCAGCTGTCATCACCCTTTGGAACAAGGATTATCTTCTTTATTCCCTAATTGATTATTATTGTTCTTATTAAAATATACAACAACAATGAAATGCCCCTCTGGGATGAAGAAATTAATTTTCATGTCATTTAATCTAATTCAGTTTCAATGTATGTTGATTCCAGTTGCTCCCCTCGTGGGGAAGGACTATTCTGCAATTATAATAAATGTTTAGTTAGTTATAATAACTTTGAGCCATAAAAAATGTGTTATTCCATCTGAGTAAAAATCTGTGTACATTTAAAGGGAAAAAACATTGATTTCTAACATCACTCAGTGCTCACCCATCCATGCAGAGGTAGCAGCAATTACAATGTGGCTGTATTGAGCACTGTGTGGTTATAATGGCCAGTAATTAAACTCATTCAACCACCCCCACAATCATTTATCTTATACATTAAGATGACCAAATACAAGTAACTGACTTGTATTTTGGTCTGAGATTCTCCAAATCTGTCTGGGAAATTTTTTGAAAAATGTGGATTATGTGATATAAGACTTGTGCGTAATTTGCTCTGAAGGATTATGAGCTGAGGCAGCATTTCTGAAACTGAATATTATTGAAGATCACAAGTTTGATTTCCTCTATCTCAGCCCTGCTTTCCGTTTCATCTTCCTTGGGAAGTTGCATCATTTCCAGTTACGTCTCTAACTCTCCACCTCTTGCATGTTTCTTTTCAACTCATCCTCATCCACAGTCGGCTCTTTGCTGGAGCTCTCTTTCAGAGCATTACTTTAATTTCTTCACTCCTCCTTACTCAAAAGCAGGCCAGCCTTCCGCCACAGTCTACTGTATGTATGGAGATGATGTTCAAGTCACCTATTTTTCACTGCTTGGCTGTTTTAGTCCTTTTCACTTGATGCTCCCCGCTCCAATAATCTTTAGCTCAATATCCTCTTATTTCTTTCACCAGCTGACCCGATCTACCCTCGTTCCTTTTTACTTTCTCTCAGAAGGTACCTTTTATCCGTTCATTCTTCTTGCAGCTCTGATCTGGTTGCTCTCATCTTTTGAGCACAGAAACTCTCCTGCAGGAGAGGATTTCCTTATTTTTAATTTTTCATAGCTTCTCCACTCTTCTGCAGTCAGTGTCATCGCATCTACATGGCATAAAGTTGTCGTTTTTGCTCTTCTACCCTTTTAATAACCTCATCATCATTTTACAGAAGACTTCTTAAAACCAGTTGCACATATTCCTGGACTGTATCTGTATTCAGAAATCAAGCGTTTCCTACAACAGAATAAAACATAAAACAGGATTTTCATCTCTTGAGTTTTCCGTCAGACTTGTTAGACTTCCCATCCACTCAGTAAAATACATGCACTTAATGTGAAAGTAAATTGTTGCAGAAGCAAATATCTTTATGCAATTGAAAGCTACAGGCTTGTTCTATTTCATGATGTTAGTGAAACGTATGTGAGGTTACCAGCAGGCTGCAGTACGTTACATAAGTTCAGCCTCCCTCAATGGAGTTTAATATAACATAATAATACCTATAAATCATTCCTTCTGCAGATACAATCATACTGTATGGCAGCATGTGTGAGAACAAACAGTTCTACATCATACTGCAGGGTTTGTGTGCAAGGACTGATTTGTTCTGTTCTCAACTGTGCATCATATATCAGATGATGTCCCCTGCAGTGCAGAATGACTGTGAATTATACTTTACACTTAGCTCCTGCAGATATCTGTGTTGTGAAACTGTTAGCTGCCATTGAGTCTGCACAAGTGTGACCGGGACAAGTCTTTGTGTATCTACTGTTAGTTAAAATCAATCATTACATGAGCTACAAATCCTACTGAACATTTCAAAACCTTAAATACTCTGAATATAATTTCTTTTTAATCCTTTTAAAAAAAAATGCTGCTTGATATTTCAGATCTATGACAAAAAATAAAATAAGAATAATATTAAAAATATCCTGGGGTGTATTACAGCCATAAAATTTTCACGTTTTGTGCATATCAGTTGTAACATATCGTCCTTGGTCAGCATTTCACACAAGCTAGTGTATTACATAATGCGACCGTACTATAAATTGCTGATAAGACTGACCATGATTCTCCCTGTAGTGATGATGCACCGAAAGTCAGTCAACAACACAAACCTTATTCTTGCCAGCAACATCAAATGTAAAGACAAAAACATGCAGTATTTATTCATCATTGGTCTTATTGTCCACCCTAATCTGTGTCTAAGCCAAAACCAACTAAATAAACCATTCACAAATGTATACTTTGATTCTTTAAAATACCTTTTAATTCTCTGACCTTAAAAGTATATGTTTATGACTTGTTTTAACAGCAAAGTGGAATCTATCATGTGCATTCCTGGAACCATCGCTGGCAAGCAATGCTGAGAAACCACACTGCACTACTTTTTCTTGTGAGACAATACATCATTTTACAGCAACACTTTGCTTACAGCAACACAATGCATGCTAGCAACTGGATGTCAAACCCATGTGTGAACGTAAGTCAAAAAGACATAAGAGGACATACAGTAATAGGAGGAAACAAGGAAAGGAAATGGAAAAAGGGAATGAGCAAGAGATAAGGAAACAGTCAACATCATGCTGACCTTTACTGGCTTGAAAGAGCTCAGAGAAGAGGTAGGCTGCAAGATGGACGCCGAATTAGCCTTTAACTGTAGGGGGGGCCTTGCTGAGAAAATCTTTTTTTAAAAATCTGTAGTGTGGCTTTTACAACAAAATAAATACTGATAAAAATTAGGAAAAAAATAACAACAAGGAAAAGACTGGGGAAAAAAACACAATTGCAAATTAAATAAGGTAATATAAGATAAATTAATAAAAATATGTAATATAAATGAATATGAGGACTGAAATAAAAAAAGCAGATAAAATAATAAAAGGGCAGAAGTGTTTTTGTGAATTAATGATAATGGGCATAAAAGTGGTTAAATTATTAAAAAGAAAAAGTCATTGAAAATCTAGGCTCAGCAGTTTGCTAGCAACAATTTCAACACAATGCTGAGCCTATATAGATATGCGAATTCCAAACTATGCAACTAGATGTGTGAATTACAAACTATTTCAGCTACACTTCGTGTGAATATTTAAAGCAGCTCTTTTGCTTAAAATAAAATGTTTGTCAAACACACATTGCATGTCATGAAACTGGAATTCTAAAGGAATCTTAGATACATGTTTAAAATATAAAATATAATTTTTGCCCACAGGTAAAAGCCAAACGTCTGATTGCTATTTTCTAAGTATAAAAACAAAGTGGAAATATAAAACACATTTCAATGACTAGTATATTACAAATACACAAATATTTTAACATTAGAAGGGGGTTTAACTTGAGCATCTAGGCTATAATTTCTAATGAAAATATCAAGGTCTATTTTTATCCAACAGCATCACCCTGCAGCAAGATGCACCCTCAGGTCACCCTTTGTTCCATGCGTACTAACCTGCTGGATGACTCTTTTCAGTTTGAGGGACATGAAAGGAAAAAACTGAATGTCTTTACAGGGTCTTCTTTTACAAACGAAACAGTGATTTTATGTGTGACTGATATGAAGGACACAATCTGCCCTACACAAGAGATGTGGAAGAATAACATTGTGGAACACACAGGTTAGTTGACTGTCATTCAAAACTGCAACAAGCTCTTAGGTTCTGTCTCTGTTAAACAAATGGACGACACAGATTTTGTTGCAGCTGAAAAGTCTTTGTAACATGAGATGGTACATTAAATGAAAATAAAAAAGAAGCCATTTTGTCTCCAAGCCTAATGACAGGCAGCTTGAGCTTTACTCTGTGGGTGTTTTTATCCTCCAAATGCAAAAACAAAATAGTTTTTATCATTTAAAAAATCTTTCCAAAAATTCTCTTTTACACACATTTGCATACATGTGCAAGCAGCATGTACAGAATAAAAATAGGGTTCTATGCATTTCTCTGAAAGGGCAATATCCACAGCAAAACAAAACAGGAAAAAGAAAAAGAGTTGGCTCATGAAAGTAATTAAAATATGATGGAGATTTACAATAGAAATCATAGAAATATTTTATTGTATAATTGATATATATTGAAGAAAAATACATCTTATAAAGTTCTACAGAATTTTCTAAACTACAGCATTTTTTCTATTTGAACACTGGATTTAATATGAATGTAATTTGGTTGTGGGTTCATAAAAATTGCAACAACACAAAGAACGTTATTACTTCTTATTCTATGAATTGAAAGAAGACTGTTCACAGAAACAGATCCCAATTATATCCTCCCTGTCAGCCTTCGTCCTTCCTACTGTGACGTGTCCTTCATCACATTTCTCACCTGTTTCCACCTCTGCTGCCATGTGGAGGACCTTTGTTCCCAAAATACACATGGCTGCTCAGAAAGAACAAAGAAATACTGAAATTAAGTGAACAAAAGCTGACATTTTATTATCTACTTTTTCCTTCTTCTGCTTTTTTTGTTGTTGTTGTTGTTGTTGTTTTTTTTGAGTGAGCAGCAGCCAATTCAGAATGGAGCTACAATACGGGTTGAAATTTTTACCCAGAAAAAATACTTTTAATTTTGTCTCCATCTGAAAAATTCTGTTAGATTTGAGTGATAACTACTCTTCAATCCCCAAAAGAAGCGGGGCACCTGACCCAGCTGACAGAACTGAGACTGCCCTGAGTTGAGACTTTTCTCTGTTTCCCTTCATCTTAACTTATTTTTGTTTTTAATTCTTTTTATTGCTTTCTTGCTGTAATGTTTCCGATTTTTGTATGTTAAGCACCTTGAATTGTCATGTACATGAAATGTGCTATACAAATAAACTTGCCTTGCCTAACCTCATCAAGGAGCTGGCATTTTAATGGATGCAGACAGACAAATTAAAATATTGGACAAATTGGGTCTCATTTACCAACCAATGTTACCAAGAAATATATTCTATTCATTTATCCTTTATTTGTCCAAGTTAGTCCCATTGAGATCAAAGATCTCTTTTCCATGGGAGATGTGGCAGAAGGGCAGGAGTTTAATTACAATAAAGTGGTAGACAACGAATGAAATTTACTACTACTACTGTCATGTAGCAGACGCTTTTATCCAAAGCGACTGGCATTTGAGAGAATACAGGCAAGAAATCAAAGAGTAGGATACATAAAAACCTTTTGACAAAAAACATAAGCACACAGACTGAAATGATTTCAAAACAGCTTTTGACTCATTGAATATAACAAAAGCTTTAAGTTAAATGAGCTTTACCTGATATTACATCCGGCTATTTCAGTTAGCGAAAGCAGCAGGTTTTTAGCTTTGGCATAACTCTCTTATTTGGCCAATGGGGTTAACTTTCTAAACTTTGAAAATCCTAGGGGAACGCTCTTAGGGGCTGATCAGAATCTGGAAGTTAACCCCATTGGCAGAGAAAGAGCATCACCCCAAAGCTAAAAACCAGCTGCTTTCGCTAACTAAAATGGCTGGATGTAATATCAGGTATTGCTCCTTTAAAGCAGATCAATGCAACTCTGGGTATGTTTACCATGCAGTACGAACCCAAAGCTGCAGTGGGAGCTCCATAGCAAAAATAGGCGACACACAAAGAAGAATGTTGTAAACAGAATCAACTTTTTGTTTTTGTTCTCAGTGATGATCTATGCCAATCATATTCTTGTAGCAGCATTTATTCTCATATCTATTTCTTTACATAACGACTCCTGTTGAAAGTCCTGTAGCGTTTTCCAAACTTCTGGTCAAAGCTAAATGAAGAAATTGGTCCTAAATGTGCTGACTCCACCAATCATCAGAAAATATTGTGAATCAGACTCATGCGCATACGCAGCATTGGACAGTTTCCTCTCACCCAAAAAAGTATTTATGCATATTTGAGCCAGTTAACATATTGTGTGTGTAATGCTTCATTTTTTGCTTCTACTTTTCCCTGTATTTTGCACTGGCAGAAACACAGATATTGCATATTCATCTGAAGCAAACGTACTGAATGGATTCTGGGCATAATTTTGCCATTGGACAGGCGCAATCGTCAGTGTGCCCTGTTTGTAAATCATCTGCAACATGTTTTTTGGGACTTTAAAAAGTTGTGATGCCAATACAAAACTCTTCACAGGCAACCAGCAGCCATGGAGAAAGAAAGTTCCAGAAATCAGTGGCGTTTCTAGACCACCTCTACAAGGGGGGCCAGGCTGGGGCCAGCGAGTTTTCAGAGGGGCACATTCAGGGGTGGACGAACAACCCAAAAGACAGCGGGCACGAGGCCCATGGACTCAGTGACACTTGGCTTTAAGCATTTTTTGGAGCCTTCCAGGCAAAATCCAGCCTATAACACAGTGTTAATGTGGGAGGTGGTTGATGTAGAGAAAACACATGCTTCATCAAACTGCAGAGCAGGAGGAAAATCCAGTGAAGGCAGCAGCACCACTGCACCTCTGTCTCAATTTTTGTAAACATATAGTATCTTAAAAGAATTTGTTTGTAAGATCAGTGATGATCCAGGTAGGAAAAGGTTATTTA
>JAVQJG010027965.1:0-13830 GCA_036024015.1 Craterocephalus amniculus
TTCATCTTTAATGGTGCGTTCAGACCAAGCGCTTGTTGGGCGTCAAGGGCGTCAGGTCTACATGCAAAGTCAATGGCTGACGCGCGTCAGGAGACGTTGAAAAGGCTGCGGCAAACGTTACGCGCTGCTTGGAGACGACAGCTGCTCCTACTAACATAGTGAAGTACAGTAGCATCAACAAGCTAGTAGAGGCTTAAAAATATATTCAGGGATCAGAATAGAGAAGAGACAGGCAGAGAAGATATCTCTGCGCTATGGGGGTGTAAGGGGGGGGTGTATGAAGTTTACGACAGGAAGCTCCCAAATGAGCTCAGTAGGGGGAGCTCCAAGCTGGAGTTGCATAGTTCTGCTTTAAGATAGATAAGATAGATAGATATGTTTTTGTTAGTTTTTTTTAATGTAAACAGACATCCAATGCTAAATTTCAGGTGTTTTATTTTAATAAAAAATTTATTTTGAAAGAATTATCTTGTGTTCCACCTCCATTTTTTTTTAAATTTATCACATGAAGTCATGCTTCTCTCTCTGTTGCATCCGCCACTGTGTAAACAATCCGAAGGAAAATCCTGCTGACGCGTGTCAAGAGCGTTCAACACTGTCTGCCCTTGATGCGCGCTATAGGCGTCTTGACACCGAAAATCCAGCGTCTGACATTTTTATGTCCACGAGTCGGGCTTTGAGCGTTACACTCTTCTTTGACGCCCAAAAAGCGTTTGGTCTGAACGCACCGTAACAATGCTTTATTTGGTCATTTATTTATTATGGTAAAAAAAACATTTGCCTTTTGAACAGGAGAGTCAAGGAGCATGTCAATATTAAGCTGCAGATTTTTGTGTTTTGCCATGTTTTGATTATAACCCTCTCTAACCTGCTGCCAGGTTGCATAAAAGACCAGCCAACACATAACCGCTGTCTTTGTTCGGAGGTGCTGGAGCCACAGGAGCCACAGGAGCCCCAGGCATCCCGAGGTGTTTACTGGAGGCAGCAGCTGCATGAGAGCCGCCTGAAGAAAGAAACTCTTTTACCTGGAGACCGGGAAAGGGAGGCCGGGGGAAAGGGTGGCAAGGTGCCAGGCTACAACAGAGACAGAAAAAGAGGCAGGAGAAGCTGGAGAAAGATAACACAAAGAAAACAATCAGGATCAAATAGGATGCAGTAATCTAAAATGTAATGATAATATATACGTACTATATAAGTTTGTTAATATAGGCTACTACTACTACTACTGTCATTTAGCAGAAGCTTTTATCCAAAGCAACATACATTTGAGAGAACAACACAAGCAAGAACTCAAAGAGAAGGATACAGCATGAACAGGTGGACTGCTTGAGTCCAGCTGGACTTCGATGTTATGTGAAGTGCTAAGTTATTTGCTACTTTGTTTTGCTGTTACCCGTAATCTGAAAACTTAGGCTTCCCATTTAGTTCAAATGTACAGTTATGAACATGCTTGAAATAAGTAAAAGCTACAATAAAAAGCTACATGAGTTCAGTTTGGAGTGATAAGTTTGTATAGACATATACAGTATGTCCCGGAGAGCAGCCCACACCGTTTCTACAGGCCTAGTTTTCTACTAAGTAAATGGTTTTGTTGACCAGTTGACATTAAAAATTCATTACTATGAATAAAAACTGGGCTTTTTATTAAGAAAAAAACCCCCAGAAAAGTAGTATTGACAATAACACCAACAGTCTCAGTTGGTTAACTCTGATGGTCAAGACAGACAAACAGACAGGTGGACATTGATGTCACTCTCTTGTTCAAAACATGAAAAAATGGGTGAGGCATTTGTTTAAACATTTCATTTTAATCATTCACACAAATGAACAGTTTATATGTAAAGATTTTGTTGCAGAAGATTTTATTTGTTTAATGTCTAAAACCAGTCATGAGAAAATATTCTGAATCAGACTGATGCTCTGTAGTCTTGCAGCATTTTATTACTCTCATCCGCTGTTTGTGCGTCAAGTCGACTCAGTTTACGCCTGCCTTTCGAAAGTAGCATTTATAGGTGCAAAAACAACCAGCACAATCAGTTGCACGTTTTTAAATCAAATTACATCTGCAAAGCTGATTTATTTGCATCTACTCCTCCCAGTATCTGGGCAGAAACGCCCAGAATGCAGATTTATTCAAGGCAAAAGTGCAAAATGCATTGCAGCACTATTGTAATGGTTTTGCAGGCGTATTCCTATATGCTACAGGATGATAAATAATCTCTTTTAAGAGGCGCAAACCTTTGATTAATCAAGGCAAATGAATTTGAAAATAAAATAAAAAATAAAATATTTTTGCAGTGATTATAGGTTAAAAAGGCTTCTGGGGTTTCTACCAAGCAGTGTTTTCTGTCAATGCTGAAACATTGAGAACTAGAAGAACCAGTCTCCATCAGGTTATCTGTGTTGGTCACATTTTTCCTGGTGTTTCTAGTGTCTCATCGCAGTCTTTAGGTTTTTGGGTTTCCATTGGACTTTGCATGCCCTCTTCTAGCGCTGAACTTTTCTATGTGAAAACATTTTGGGTTAGAGTTCGGTGATTGTTTCTAGGACCTGCCACTCCGTCCTACATTTAGATCCTTTTTTCAACTTTAACATCCTGTGTTTTCTTTTCTTCTGACTCTGATCGTTTTTGGCATCGGTGACAATGTAAACCACGATTGAGTAATTTGGCTTCCTGAGGAGAAATCCCATTCAAACTGATGCAGGTTTTAACCGTGACAAATGTTAACTGAAAGGGTCTCATTGGGTCAGCTGTGGCATTTTTTAATTTTTGGAACAAGTAACACAAAACTCTTCCTTAACTCTGAACTGACATTAAGTAAAGACTTAATGTGACCTTTTCATACGTTCATTTTCGTAGTCCCGTTGGTCAACTTTCACATGCAGCACAGTTCATCCAGATATTGTTTTGTCGTCAGTAACTGCAGGTTTACTCTTTGGCTGGACGGCAGCTTGATGCCACTTCCATCATGGGCTGTGGCGGCAGCAGTTTTTTGTAGGGAAAAAATATAATTTCTTCATTATCCACTTCCACAACATGTGATTTTTGTTTTGAGGATTTATCTCATGGTATTGTGTGAAGTAATTGGAGCATCAAGCTGAAACCACAGTTTTCATCAACTGACCACAAACTCGTCCTGTTTTATGTTTTTGTCTTTGTAGCACCAAAAACACAAGCAGCTGTCCGGGCAGCTGATCCAGTCCAGATCTGGATGATACACGTGTGGTCTTTGGTGGTCTGATTTCCAAATAGATCCAGTTTGAGTGGAAGGGGTCGAAACGCTGTGGAACAGCACACACTGGCGCTGCTCACAGCACGCGCCCCTTTTAAAAACGATCGTCTGCCACGTCTTCTGAAGCAGAAACCTGCGCAAAAGTTCAAGCAGTAGTTAACTTAAGCGCAATCAGAAAAACCCAACAACGCCACCTGGGGAATAAGGCCCCTGGACCCAAAAACCCCAATTTCACCAAACTTCTCGGTTAAGGCCGTGTTAGGTCTGGACAATAAAGAGGGTGGGTTATTTGTAAAATTAGTATTTATTAATTAATGTACCAAACATTAAAAACAAACCTACAGTTGTATAAAAACATTAATAATCCTCACAATAATCACAGTCATTATTTCACAAACAACCCTTAACTACACAGGGTCCATCCAATTCTCAGTGGCTACAAAAAAAAATAGAAGAAATAATAATTTATAAATAATAAAAATAATAATAATACCAAACCAAATTAAGTAAGCCAAATGGAAACACAAATACAGCACCCAGTAATAATCAAAATAAACAAAAAAAGAAATGGAAACAAGCAAATAAATCCCCCAAAAAATCACATGCAGCAAACAACATGCAGCAAACGAATAACATGCAGCAGCAAACATGCAGCCAAGAGGCAGAATAGGAGCAGTTAAACAACCAATAAATAAACCGTTACTAAATATACGTGCCTATGGGCGCTGTAAATGCACCTTTAAGTCTACTGGAAATTTAGTGGTGAACCAACTGGACAAAACACCGGTCCTTTTAACAGGAGAGGACTGCTCAACTGTAGGCCGAGCACACCGCGCTCGTGCCTAAAGAAAAAAAGCATAGATATAACAAACTACAGGTCTGAATTAACTAAAGTGAATGGGCAGCTTACCTGTAGGTAAAGGAGGGCCTGTGCTCACGCGAACAGCAGGAGGAGGAGGAATGTACAATGTGCAGTCAGATCTCCCAACAGGTCAGGATCTAAAGCAGAATTTGGTGATCAGCCATGGCATTTGGCCATAAAGAAGCAAGACTTTGAAACGCACTTATCCAGGGAGGAGCCCCACATTTTCATGGACTTTATCGTTTGTACAGAATGCATGTGAGCTAAAACGAGCTAAAAGAAGTTTAGAAATGTGAAGGGAAATATGCTTTTGTTCTGTTCTTGTGGTGATGCACTCTGGTGGGCTGCACATTCACTATACTGCATCCTCACAGGTGATGCACAGGGGACACCCCACCATCACTTATTCTGTTCATATGTTATATATTTCTGAGGAACCAGAAAATCGTCTCAACTTTCAGCAAAATAGTTCTTTTATCCAACTTTGTATATTTTTAGACTATATACCATGATTCATTGAAGCTTTCAGCACCTTCAGAGATGAAGCTGGGTGGAGTGGTTGCATAAACCAGACAAACAACAGACCCTTCTGCTGGTGGGCTTTTCACGCACATCTGGTTTAACCACCACAAGCAAATGTCACACTCAATTTGGAAAATACAGATTTTGGTTTGAAATGAGATGTCTTCAATAATTAACTTGACATTCTTTTTTTCTTTTTTTTTAGCTAATTATATTGTTTATGTGAAGTAAAATGATAGTTAAATGATAGTTTGTTCATCTCAGTGGAATAATGGAATAAAAAATCTACTTCTCATATTAAATCTAATCTGTTGTTAACTTTAGTTTTATTACAAGCCCTGACTATCTTAACCCTTAATCAGGCAAATAACCATATTTTAATCCCATCATTAGATGCCAAAAATACCTTTGCATGCATGATGAAACCATGGAACCACATGGAGTTGTCCCTACTGCTCATTAGAGACCAAACTCCTTCCCACATACTTTGGCTATGACATAAAAATGAGAAGAAACTGATTGAACTGACCACTTACTATCCTTTTTCCATATTTTAGAAAAAAACAATACAATTCGGCCCTGCGACAGACTGGCGACCTGTCCAGGGTGTACCCTGCCTCTCGCCCGTTGACAGCTGGGATAGGCTCCAGCACAACCGCGACCCACTTGGATTAAGCGGTTCAGAAAATGGATGGATGGATGGGACAATACAATTCTTAAGTCTTGTAATACCCTCCCGTATGACAATAACTCTTCTCTGTGGTTGAAATTGTACACTACCAAGTATTACTCTGAGTGCCTGATAACATGCGAAGAGGCTTAGAAATTCCTTTAAATTTAGTCTTGCAAATTTTGGGTACATAGGAGGCTCTCTGACAACAGATGCATCGTTCATGTATCTAAATCTAATGTTTATTGCATTACAGTACGTGACTAGTTGGTCGCAGGCAGGCAAATCAATCTTACAACCTCTTGAGTCTTTATTCAAAAGCAAACCAAAAATCTATGACAAGAAATCCCGACAGTATCGTTACTGTAATATTATATAATTGGCTAAACTTCAATAATTTAATATTGCATGCCAATGTGTGCCTCTAAGAAAATATGTCATGCTGAGCTCAGAAAAATCAACTCGAGTCACCAGGGCCACCTGTAGAAGAGAGTGCAGCATTCCTAAATGTAGGACCTCTTTTTCAAAGTCTGCTGTGACTCAATGGAACAGTCTACCAACAGATATTATAACATGTACAAGTTATCCAACAATTGCACTCTTAACAAAGAGATGGTTGCTCCTGAAGCAAATTTGCACCCATTAGTGTTTGACTGTGTGTGAGTGACAATATGTGAGAACCTGTTTTTGAATATGAGTGTGGTCATGTATGTGTGCATGTAAGGGTGTTTCTGTGTGTTGATGTAAATATATGGAGTTTATGAAATGATTTTATAATAGAAGTGGTATGTTTGACGGGTGGAGTGCCTTCTTAGTCTGTATTTGTATTTGATGTGGTCTGTCATTTTCATAATTCACAATTTTTACCGCTTTTGTCATGTTAACATCAACGTGTCCAGGAACTACAGGTGGAAATTAGCAGTTTTTGCTAGAACCTGGCACCTGCCTCTCTCCTTTTTGTTTGTCAAATAAATTAATAAAGTGTTGTGCATTGTCCCTGTTAAAATAAACAATCAATAAACAGTCAATTTGATGAATCAACTCTGACGACTGCAATTCGATAGCCCCATGTCAGAGTGTTTCTTCATACATCCAGACCTCTATTTAGAGCTCAGATTGTCAGCAGTGTAAATAAAATGCTTGTCAGGTTGATGTGCACGTGTTTGCGCATGTGTTTGTGTGCATTTTAGTGTCAGGTGTTGTAACTAAGAGATGAAACTACAAAGAAACACAACTGCATCATAATCTGGTCTTGTTTAGAGTAAATTTAACCCAGGACAGTGAAAGCTTCGAATTGTTTGTATCACAGTTCGGTTTGGGATGCAGCTCGTACTGTAATCACTTCAAGACTTATCTCACATGTAAATAAACGTCACAAGATCGACTTCTCCAGACAAAACGGCTGCACAACCAATGCTCCCACCCCTGAAAAAACATGTTTTATCTCTAGTTTTTATTTATTTAGCTTTATTAATGTTTATTTGCTGCTTAGTTTTGCTCATTTTTGAATATTTCAATCATGAGCACAGATGTGGAGCTTCATGTAAGACACACAACATTCATTGCTGGATCTCTTTGTTGACAAGCCAGAGATTACAAGTACACTATAAAGAGATGGTTGAGAGAACTTTAAAAAGTAAGACTTCAGAGCTTGATGGATTCAACTATGTTGTGTGAACCAAAACAAAACGAGTAAAACAAAGTTTATTGAAGTTAGCATAGTCATTCAGGTCCCCTCATGTCTTTGAACTGAGATAACTTGTGTTGTTAAATTGCAAGTCTCTCAAGCCTTAAGTTTGTCCAACTTGCACATTAAACAATTTGCTCTAGAATTTTCTCAAAAATGTTTTATAGCTTGGTTGCCTTACTGGGTCTGGGATGTCCTGATCTGATCCTTGTGTCCTGCAGGTTTTAAATGTTTCCCTGCTCCAACACACCTGATTCAAATGAACTGTCTCTCTTCAACAGCCTTTTGTTGAAATGCTGCCTAAGCAATTTACCCACTCAAGTGTGCTGCAGAAATAATTGTCAAATGCCTAGAGGAAATCAGCCCTCAAGGGCTGACATTGGACATCTTCTATTTCATTAAATTCAATTGACTCGCTAATTCCAATGCAGGCTAACAGGGAACAGGGTTGCTGGAGCATAGTAGCTAGTCATTGAGAGGCAGGGTAGACCCGGACAGGTCACCAATCCATCACAAACAACCACTCACACTCGGAATTTAGTCTAAAAAATTAGCCTTTTGGACTGTGGAAGTAACCTCCCCTCTGATGCTAACCACCACAACATCACGTAGTTCAAGGTGTCTGGATTTAAGACTTCTAAAACCCTTAAAAATCATCTGGTTTATTAATAACATATAATATTTCCATTCAACATTTTAAAAACAATTTAAAGACTTAAAGGTGTTATAAAAGATGTTTGTGGCTGTTCAGAAAGCAGAGAGTTAGTGAGTTTTTGAATAAAGTGCATGCGCACGACCAGCCTCTTCGAATCGCAGCTCTGTCCCTGGCCACACCTACAACGACTCATCAGCCCGCGCCAACGATGAAAGCGCCAGTTCATAACAAAGTCATCTCAAGGCGCTTCACTGACAATCAGTTTAACCCAATCTGATTGTCACAAATTCATATTACAGACATTTACTAGCCAACTGATAACAAATAGCCGTAAGGCTATTTAATCATGCCTTATGGGACAGTGAACCCATTTACATTTAATATTGCAAAAATCATTAAAAGAAACATCTTCTATTACACCTTTAAGTTACAAGAATGTCCAACATACAGCCGTAACCTGAAGGTCGATATATATTCATATTCAGTAAAGACAATACACAACCATACATACTAATACACACAAACACTCGAATATTCACTATTGCAGCATGTGTGTTTGAACTTTTCTTTTCTGCTAATAACTAACATTTTTTCATTGTTGTTATGTTGACATGACACTGTTCCCACGACTTGAAAAGGTTATTTTACCATGTACTGTATGGGGCATTTTACCATCCATGGTTGCATTTATAGAGAAGCATTTAAAGTTGTCTCCACTAAAGAATTCAAATTAATTAAAATTAATTCTAATTTATGAACTTGATATTATGAGTTATTTCACTTTTGTACACACTATTTGCTGACCGAGATGTTAAAAATGGCAAATTTGTAGCTTTTACAGTGCCTCCTATGAGGAAAACATCCCACCTCTCATAAAGACTTCCCTTTCTTCCCAGTTATACACATCTGGACATGAATCAGAACAGATCGTCACCCATATTTTCTCCAGTTTTACTCAGAGTCAATCAATCTCCACTTTACTTTTATGTAATTATTTTTAAAGCAGCACAAAGCAACCGTTTTCATCAGCGCATCACTAATCAGTGTTTGGACTGGTGCTCCAGTCTCTCCACTGTCAAATAAAAATGGAGGAAAAAGTTAAAAATGGAGTTAAGCTGTGTAAAAGGCAGCCTGAGTGACGCTCTGTGACGTCAGCTCTTTCCTTGGAAAATGGCCTTTATGTCCTTTCTGACCGGCAGCACAGTTTCACACATTCCTCAGCATTTCCCGTTCCCACCGAGCTGCCGTTCATGGAAGAAGCCTTTGGGAAGCCGAGCGTGTTCATATGAGACGCGTGTTGACAGCTTAAGAGGGTCGCGCAGGCTCGTTAAGAAACATGGAGGTTTCTGGCCAGCTTCCATAAAACGATAAGCACTCTGTCTGTCTGTCTGTCAGTCAGCCCGGACTTTTTTTTTTCTGTTTAGTCAATCAGTTGCTTCTTTACTTTCGGAAACATATTTCCATTGTGCGCTTTAGCGTTCGTTGATCTCACAGCAAATTTGAACCTGAACAATATAATGCCAACCAGCAGCAGAGGATTAAAAAAAGTAAAACAACTTGACATTACAACAACATGAAACAATGAAATTCCAGGAAAAAAGATGAGACAACGCAGCCAGATTACCAGCAATAAATATACAATGAATATCAAAGTCTGTCTGAAGAAGGGAAGTTTCCAAGAGGAATTTAAAGGAATGAGATTTTTTGTACCTAAGTTGCATAAACTGTGGGTTCTGCTGGGAAAAGCATGATCGCCCTTTGTCACCCCCTTTGATCTGAGGATAGTTCAAAGGAATATCTGCGGATTATCCTGCAGGAAATCCAGAAACAAACCTTGTGCTATGCGTGCATGGACGTTCCAGAGTCTGCAGGGGCTGCTAACTTTGCAACCCACACAATTACATTCAGACCTGTACTGTTTACATGGACCCAGAAAGTTCTTCTGTTTGTTTACATAAATCCCTTCTTTTTATGAGATAAATACTTTTGACATGAACAGAATTGTCTGACTTTCTGGAATCAGCTGGAGAAGAGTGATGTCACATGTAAACAAACACCTCTGTTTGGGTGTGTTTATTACCATCTTACCGATTTCACTGTCTTTTTTGTAATTTCTTTAGTAAAACAGACAAACCATGATGTTAAACGCGTAAGGCATAAGCCACCCGTCTCAAATGAAAGGAAGTTTTGTTTTAAATGAATGTGAACAGGTTAGAATCTTCCCATTGGTCTTTTTCCATGAGGCATTTTTATTCAGGTTTTTTATGCTTGTGTCCATGTAAACTAAACGGTATCGGCTCTGGAGGGGAATGTAAACACAAACACGATCATGTTACTGAGATATTGGGGTCGGACGCTTACCGCTACCAATTCTAAAGTCACAGAAGCTAATTATTCTTCCCACAGCTTTGTGTTCACGTCTAAGCCATCTGTTATTGTTGTTCTGAATGCGCTGCTAGCTGGCAGGAAAAATTGTAGTGGCTCTGTCATAGCTCTCCTGATTTTTGTATTGTAGCTGTCTATTTTTGAGACATTGGCTGTCATTTTTGGTTTGTCCGGGAAGATTTTTCATGCTGGTCAAAAGGCTGTGCTGCATGGAGATTTTCTGCATATTTTTTGCTCTTTCAAGACCTGTTATGCTGTGTCTCCATGGCAACGAGAGGATCAACTGATAACGCTCTCCAAACTCATGATTATCAGTGAAATAACACTTCAGATCCCAAAGGAGTTGAAAAGAAAGAGAAGATGATGCAGGGCAGGAGGGCAGAGAGAGAAAAACGGTGGAGGTTTAAACCGTTTCTTCCAACTGTTGTGATGGGGAACGGGAGATCGCTAGCTAACAAGGTGGACGGGTTCCAGGTGCTAACCGGGTCTCAGGAAGAAAACAGAGTGCAGTATTATGTGCTTCATCGAGACATGGCTGCATGAACACATCCCAGACTGTAATGCGTCTGTACACGGCTTAGACAGTGTAGACGGTCTATGCAGAATAAACCAACAGAATAAATCCATCATAAACACCTGAAGCTGAAGGGAGGTGCAATTGCAGTGCTGGTTAACCAGCGTTGGTGTCATCTGTTAGAGAGAAGATCTGCACAAGAGACATGGAACTAGCTTCTTGCATTGGACCTGAACAAGCCTCTCACTGAGGATCATTCCTTCCAGCTGCCTGAAGAACGAGAGCACTAAAATACTGAATTTCCCTCTTGGATCAATAAACTATTTTTTTACTTTCTTTTCATTTTTTCCTTTCATTTTCATTAGCAAAGTGCATAATACCTGCAGTTTTGCTTTTTACACATGCCTTCATGTCCCTGTTAGGTCAGACTGCAGGTCCACATTAGCATCTGGTATGTGAGGCAAGGCAGGTTTATTTGTGTAATGCTTCTTAGAGAAAAGAAATTCAATATGTTTTACATAGAACATGAAGATATATACAAACAGTGAAACAATTAAAATCATTTTAAGGTACAATTAAAAGGATGTGCAAAAAAATCATAACAAAATTCTAGGTAATTTTAAATAACTAAACTAAAATGATAGAACTCAAACAGCAGTTTAGACAAGTTCAGTTAAGCTGTTAAAATCTAGCCTCTTTTTTGGGTTACTGCTCGAAAATTACACGCCCAAAATGAACAGAGTATCGCTGCATCTACAAGGTCTATTTAAATCATTTTGGTGTCATGATAAAATTAACGCTTGTGAAATTTGTTCGTATTTGTAAGTATCAGTATTTATGTCACTGACTCAGAGTAAGTTAAGATGGAGCACAAGAATAAATGACTGATTTAATTTCCGCCTAAAAAAAGAAAAACTTTTAAAAGATCTCTTTGAAATTATGCAGCTGAAGCTTTCTGACACTATTCGGATTTTGATAAATTACATTACACTGTCATTGAGCTGACGCTTTTATCCAAAGCACTTTACCGATGAGTTTTGCCAGCCCATGCCATCACTGGAGGCCAGGAGGGTAGGGTGTCTTGCCCAAGGACATGTTTTAACCTGGATTTAAAGTGATTACAGTTTCATCTCCACTGGCAGTTTGTTTGTAGTATAACACATGAATGCTGGTTCTCCGCGTTTAGTCTGGACTGACCTCACTGTCCTGTCCTCTCCATCCCCAACCGGCTGAGAATGATGGCCCCCTCCATGAGCCAGGTTCTGCAGAATTTTTTTTACCTCTCCTCTGTCGCCCACCATGCATGCTCAGGATAGGGGACTGACCTGAAGTAAGGTTTCGGTCCAATCCGTTGCTTTCCTTAGCTTTCTTAACATCTGTTCTTTGACTGACTGGAAACCAGTGTAAAGATATTACAACTGGTGTGGTGTGTTCAGATCTCTTAGTTCTGGTTAAAACTCCAGCAGCAGCATCTGGATGAGCTGCAGATGTAAAATCCCAGTTTGGAACGTCCTGATGAAGACCATTAGTGATCCAGTCTGAGGAGCTCGTGGATGAGCTTCCTTGGTCTTTTACGAGAGACTAAACTTTTAATTCTGTTGATGTTTTTGGATATAAAAAACTTTACCTTGGTCACAGTTTTTATTTGTTTTTAATTTTTGTCATTTCTGTTTTATATAAATAAATAAATATATTACAGTTCTGCATCAATAAACCCAGAAGCGGAACGTTTATGTTGTTGGCCAGATCCAGAATAAATTGAAGGGATTGGCTTCCTGTGAGCTACGGTTTCTCCAGCAGCTGCAAAAGCCTTAGATAGGTGAGTTTTGGGTTGGAGTAATGATAAATCTACACAGTCTTCCAGCCAAGCGCTGTTCAAGGGGTTGAATTTGTTACTTTCCATTGAGATTTGCAATTTTTCATCCATGGTTCCCCTGAGATGTAACAGCTGCATTCTCTCTCCCTTTTATGCCTAATTTGTCATTTTAGGTTCTTGAAGACTCTTTAATAGTCTTGAAATCACTTTGGACCCAGTTCCTCCTGATTGGCAGCTATTAAGACTTTCAGTGATTTATCATCAAATTTCATCCAATCTTCTTCTATAAAGCAATCAAGAAGTGATGACGTTCCAGTAGGAATCTGAACAAATTATTTTTGTCTCTGCTAGAGGTGTCAGACATACGGCTCGGGGGCCAAACTGGCCTGGCTGAGTCCAATGAATTTAGGAAATCTGAAAAATACCAATGAAACATTAACTTCAGTTTTTTACCAAAGGTAACAGTAATTCCTTGTTTTCCCATGTGAGGTTCAATTTTTTATCTTTAAATCTAAAACATTTCCAAGGCAGGGGGATAACTTGCTCCTCCATATCCTTCAAACAATAATAGATCTTCAGTTTGTATTGTGAGGAGAGTCAATTTGGCGTTGTCCCCACAATGCCAAATTGCAGTAAAACCGCAAACGTTTTTTAGAAATCCGCCCTTTCATCCCCACCTAACTGGGGATTAGCCGCCATTTCTGAAGCCAGGTCCCAAGGTGGAGAGGCTCAAAACCTCTGCCGTCTTCGATCTGTGGGGACACCGCAACCACACAACTGGTGGATATGATGTGACATAAGAGTGACAAACACGAGCAAGACACAACAACAACAACCCTGGCGCCGTCCGTCAGTAGCTGTGTTGTGGTGCTGCTCCAGACAATCCTGTCTTGTTTTCAGCTTTTGCACATCAGCATTTCTGTTGTACCATCAACAGCGTGAGCAAGCTGAAAGCTGGCACCTCTCTGCGCACGCACTATGTCTTGTTCTTCTGTTGAGGGTTGCTCTGTGTCATTACAGCGCCACCCGCAGCTTTGCGGTATGCACTACAGCATTTTTGTGGGGGTGGCAAAGCCCGAGTCTGATTTTCGCCAGCGTCTTCACACCAGAACCGGCTTCGGCGCTGTCAGGGATGTTGCCACAATCCAGGTTGTCAGGATGACTATAAACATATAGAAATGTGCACATGTACAGGTAAGATAACTTCAAGCTCTTAGAAAGTTACTCTTATCATGATGGGAAATACTGTTTTGTAGATCCATTGTGATTTGTAAGTTGTAGTCCATGTGGAAATGAGTAAACATGTTAAATAAATAAATGAATAAATAAACAAAATACAATTATAATGTATCAAATAAAACAGATCAAAACTTAATATGAAATAAATGCATTCTATGAAATATATGTTAAAACATGAAATTATATATATATATATATATAATGTGTTTGATAAATCTCTCTATATATTTCTATCCAAATATATGTT
>JAVQJG010027972.1:0-14464 GCA_036024015.1 Craterocephalus amniculus
TGTTCTTTCGCTTTTGTCGAACTTTCTCAACCACTCAATCGATCTGTCCAGCACGAGTGAGATCGAATCCTTGTTGCTCAGCCCGCACAGCCACGTGCAGAGACTTGAGTCTGGCAAGTGCTTGTGCACTAAATTGGCGCAGAGTGTCACCAGGCTGCTGCAGTTACGACTGAACAACGCTCTTTGGGGCTTGTTAAAATTCCTGCTGAGGTAAGACACTACGTCAATTGTTACGGCTCCCGAAGCGATCACCACATCTCTCCCTTCGCTCATGTGCGTAGGTAACATCTTAACATCCAAGGCCATCTTGAGTGTAAGAAAGACTTGCAACAAGAAAGAGTAGACTGAGTAAGGTGGGTCAGATTGGGTCCACTCAGATACGCGCTTGAATCCCTCCAATAGCATCGCATACTGAAACACGAACATGTTGGAGCAGACACATAGTCCCTCGAGGGGCCCGACAAACAACAAAGAATGGGCTTGTGTCACGCTTTGGGACATAGTGACAACGTTACGTTTGAAACACTTGACATCTTTCTCCTTGTGGATTTTAAGGATGGCCATAGCTGTGTAGATCTCACCCTCTATCATCTTGCCTCTCAGAATCACAGTGCCTGGATGCTGCTCTCTTTTAGATCCTGCTTCCTGTTGTTCATCTTTTTCTTTTTCTTGGTTTTCCTGGTCTCGATCTTGTTCTTCTTTTTCTTCTGCTACATCTTCTCCTGCAACTGTTCCTTCTGAAATCGTACCACTGCTTTCCACCAAAGCCATATCTAACTCAACGCTTTTGCTTTCACAACTCTGTCCTTGACCGGGTACATTACTGGTCAGATTGCTGCAGCTCAACATGTCCATCTGCTTGTTCCATGCAGAGTTGCTGGGATTGATCAAGTGCATTTCCAAAGATCTGTTTCCCTCAAGTTCTGTGATCTCTCTCCTTGTTCCCCGATGTACATTTTGTGGCACGCATGTCCCATGGACAGGGTGAAAATTATAATTCGGTTGAGCATGAGAAAGATGAAGCTTAGGATGTGCATGAGGCTGAAGCTGAGACTGAGGAGGATCATGGGCAGGAGGAAGATGAGGATCGACAGGTGAAGTATGTTCAGTAAGAGGGCTCACGTACGACGGCCGCATCGCAGGAACCATTTCTTTCCCTGCTACGCTGAACCCATCACCGGCTGTGGAACCCCCAAGCCAATCCAGTATTCCACGAACATCATTGTAACGCAAAGTCTTAACGTGATACAGGTTGTACCGCTCAACCATACCCAACAGCCTTTCGTATATGCTCCTGGTCTGTTTTTTGTGGCGCAGCATATTTTCTTCTGTTTTTGTGTCTATTGTGTTTGATTACAGCCAAAGAAATTTGCCCGTATTTCAGATACTGTCTTTTGGTACTGTGCCAGTTACTGTGTCAGACAACATTCAGGTCTACAACTCCCCGTCCGTGGTAGTAAATAGAAGATGAACATTCCAGTATGCAGGGAGGTCCTGTTCTCTGAACACGCTTCAGTGTCACTCTTTGAGTGCTTGATAGTTGCAGGTGCGCCAGCTACAGGGTTGCTCATGCAGTTAGCCAACAGAGACAGTGGCGTGCTTCAGATGAGCTTGCAACTTCTGGGTAACATGTGGCAGAGAGCCGATTCCTTTTACGGACCTCATGCAGATCTTAAAGGACTGCACACGATGGAATGCAACAGCGCTTTGTGTAGTGGAATGCCTATCCCAGGTCGGATCGTTACGGACACACGCAAGCTCTCCCGCTACTACATTTATTTGCTGTTCCGTTACTGCATGAGCACAACTAGAAGATCTCTGGCAATAAACGTGAGCACACAGCGCCAGGCAAAACGATGGGATTCTCTAGTACAGCAGGACTCTAGCAAAGTCAGGATGAGGCCTTTAGGTGATGTGCCCCAATGCTGGTTACAGACCAATGTCTGTACCAATTATCCGTCCGGCATATTTTATGCAAGTGTTGTGATTCCCTTCTGAGAGTTTTGTAGATGTTATCCGGTATTGCATACAATCATGTGGACTAACAGACAAATGTAAAGGAACCAACTTAAACAAATAAAATACATCACACACAAAATTTGTGAGTTTTGATATTATGCCGTTCTCTTGTTATGAAAGAACAGATTTTGGAAACAAGGACTTTCTTATATTCTCAATTTTTATTTTGCAATATTAGATTCCATAAAGGTCAGGGTGTAGAGCATATCACACCATTACATATACAAGCAAAAACAGATACAGAAACATCAACCTCTGTGGCATACATGTTCCATGGCGCTGGAAGTGGTGGTACAGTTTTCAGACATCACATAAGGTACATATGCTATTTTTGATACATAGAATCCTCAATGGTCAGGTGGAGCATTGTTATAGCCCCTTGTATTATGACTCATATTCTTCCAGGTCCACACGGGACAAGTGTACATGACTCCAGTCCTGTTCTGCTGCTGCTGACATGAGCTGGCTGCTCTGACATTACATTTCTCCAAATCGTGACGTGGATGTCTTGCTTTGTCTCGTCCCGGTCACTGCTCCGTGTCTCCGCTGCAACCAGACGACTTAAATGTTTGTGTTGAGAGCTTCCTGATGCTCGTTTTTGCTGAGCCGGGACTACCTAGAACACCTTTAGAGCTTGAGTGATAGTGCTTCGTGATGGACGGGGCTCGATCTGTGCCAGGTAAAGGAGAATGAAAGAGCTTTCGTCTTAGACAGGCTTCAGTCCCGAGAGAGAGTCTTTGTACACGCCGGGATAGTCTGTCCACTTTTGAAAATGGCTTTTTTTGGGAGCAGATGGTATCCAGCCTGTGTGTACTGCAACAGGCGTTGTGCCTGGCGCACCTGGGTCATGTCCCTGCTCAGACACAGTCTCATCGCTTGCAGACTCTTTCTGTTCTTTCGTGAGCAAAACCTCATCTATCACAGGCATTGTGCCTCGCTCAGTTGGAATCTCGTTCTGTTCCGCCTGAGCTGGAACCTCGTCGGTCACAGGCATTGTCCCTTGCTCACTTGGAATTTCTTTCTGTTGTGCCTGAGATGAAGCCTTGTTTTTCACAGGAATGTTTTTCTCTTCCACCTCAGATGAAACTTTGTCTATCGCCAGTTTTGCGCCTTGCTCATTCGCAATGCGGGTACAGTTGGGGCTGTGGTCTCGCCCAGACAATTTTCTTCGGTGTACAGTATCTTTCCTTTCAGAGAAATGTGTAACTGTGGCAGTGGACAAGTTCTTGGGTGTATCAGACATGCTGTATGACGGTTCTCGGTGAATGCTGACAGAGCAGTGAGGTCAAACCTGAAAGCAGAGGTAGGACAGGGAATGTGTGTATGTACTTATGCGTGTGCTCTATATATACCTTCATCCCCTATTTACAAACCATGTCTGCAGAAGTGTACACATCCATACAACGCTGTTTACATTCCTACAACATGCGCCTTGGACCAAGATACCGAACAGTGCAATGTTACGGACTACGAAGATACACAGGTTCACTTCAGCCCAGATAGTTCGGTGATTGGCGGTGTTCTTAAAGGTATCAACATAAACAAGTGGTTTTATTTCAGAATGTATTTGGATGACAGTCGGTATCTGTTGTGTCCTAGTATATGTGTATGTAAACGTGTTTGTTTTCATCTGTCTGTTTTTCACAGAGCCCTGAGAGTTTGGAATGATTGAACAAGATCTTCATTCATTTCGGGACCCGACAAGGGCGTCTGTGAGGGGCTAAGGAGCCGAGATCCCTCCCTGAATCTTGGATAACCTTGACTCGCATATCTACCATGTCCTTGTACGATATGATAGAGACGCTGTGTGCCTCTGTTGTGTATGAGACAAAGTACAGAAAGTACATGAAGTGACAAAACTACCATGTCCTCTTGACAATAAAGATAGTTGCAGGCTCGAGTGTGGATATTGTTTATTGTCAAATCTGTATCAGTTCTCAAGACACATTATGCAACACTCCATCACAAATTAAAAGAAACAGACAATAATCAGCAAGAATCAAAGGGAACAACCTTTGTAGCCATCCAGTTAGCAGAATTAGGAATCAAAACAAACTACGTTTAGGAGGGGAAACTATCAACCGTGTATACAAGGGCTGAATGAGTTTTCTCAACTCATAGTATGCAGAGAGGGGCCCTATGAGGGAAACTGATACAAACACGGGCTTGACTCTCCAACCGTACACTCATAAGCAGAGGTTGGCGAGGCTAGATACATACGGAAATGTGTTTATGGTTATGCTCATGGCAGTCCAGGTACAGGATTGAAAACCAGCTCAGATACATACAGGTTGTCTGTTATGGGACTGGTTACACAAATGACTCAAATAATAGTTTTTGCACATTGTCTTTGTTTTCCGTGTATTGGCAGAGATCTTTACTTTTTTTGTTCGTTATCACTTTTTGTTTGTTCTTTTCTGAGTTTTTTTTTGTCAAGTTCCAGATTTCACTTTATCAACTGGACTAGCAGGTTCCAGAGGTTGGTGAGAACGCCCATGGGTTTAGTAGGATCTATCTCAACTTTTTAATGGAGCTTCACAAAACCATTCTGCGAGGAGAAAGAATAATGACATATAAAAACAAGTTAGGTACGTTGGCAAGGTAACAGAAAACAAAAAGTCACATAAGGTACCATTGTGATATGAGACATGTGAGTAAAACTTGCTCTCTGTGATAACAGTGTACACTATACTGACCCAAGAACCGTTTTCAGCCAGCCAATCCCTTTGCTCAGTGAAAAGGTACAAAGAGATTTCCTCTCCCACCAAAACCACATTGTCATCCCGGCCGCTCTCCATATAGAACTTGCACAGGGAATCGCCAAAGGCTGCTAGTGTGAGGATTCGACCCCAGTTCGTGATGCCGTCCGCCAAAAGGCTTTTGCACACTGCACTGACAAATGACACGTCTTGTGGCCTATCATCCAGTGCAAGTGTTTGGATCCACACTGATGAATGGTTGTAATGGTGGAAGAGAAATAAAGTTAGAGGAATACAGATATCAAAAACACAAATAATCTACAACACCATTAACACACAAAAGTGTAACAACCTTTGAATTTGTTTTCATGTTTTGCGAGAATTCCTGCTCCTACCCGTTTCATCGTTGAAAGTGCCACGTCTTCGTGGCACCTCGGCTCCCCGAGTCCCGAGGGTTCCCGTAGGAAACGCCTTAAGAGTTGCCTCGTTTCCGTAGCCAAAACATCGCTTTTTCTGTCCGCAACATTTCAAAAGTACTTTGCGAGTCTTGAGCCTCTACCTTTGTTGACAGCATCGTTGAAATCACTAAATGCAGTCGACCATATGTTACCAACTGCCGTCCAAAGTCATTATGAACAAGTTTGTGAGGTGGCCCTACAGTTTAAGTATCTCCTATGATCTCTGTTTCCTAGCACATAAGCCATTAAGACTTGTGTACCACACATATGAGACGGTGTGTAATGATACTTGCAGGCACCACTGCCCAAACAATAGCAGGCTTTATTCTTAACAGCTCTGCACTACAGAGAATGCAGACAGAAACTAGAACACTGTTGTCAAGTAATATTTTTATTATGATATTATCAATTCACAGTTGACTTCATTTGAACAAGGTGGGAAAGAAAAAAAACAAAAAAGAAAAAAAATTAAAAAACAACATTTGTGAAGACATGATAATCACGGTAAAGTTTAGGATACATGGAAACAGGCTTCAGGGTAGTACAATCTTATCCTTCAGTGCAGTGTGAAGTAAACCCTGCAGGGTCACAATACCACACACCACACAGTGGTTCGTTGTGCCAACTTTCACATATCCCTGGCTTGCTTCGGTCATGGCATTGGGAAATGCAAGAAATCCTTTTCTGACTCGCTCCTTTCCAGCCGACGGGACAACTCTTGGGTTCTACATAGTGCACTTTGTTGCATATGTCAGAAATGTGAACAGAATATAGAAACAGTCAGGGGAATGGGGGAGTAATACAAGGTTACAACCAGTATAGCAAAGTATTATTGTTGAAGACAAAGGTAGTTGGTATTCCACGTCTGCTACCAAGCACATTTCACTCTAATAACAACCCCCATCATCTACACCAGTGGCATCCTCTACACCAACCTCCTCTTCCTCCTTCTCCTACTCTTCCTCCTCCTCCGTCTCCTCCTCACCATGATCAACATCATCAGCACTGTAATCATCCTCATCATCATTATAATAAGTTTTCCTTAATCTATCATGTTCTGGGATGTCATAATCTAGGCCACCTTCAGTACCACATGCCTGAGCATACCAGTTTAACCAGAGCTTAATACCACGGACATATCTGGGCAATTCTTCTGCCCACTGACACTCCACCATGTCAAGCTGTGATTCCAGGAGTGAATCCGTTAGTTGATACAGGGACAGAAAATCATTTCCTTTATTGAACCGACAGGGTAGTGTAGTTATCGCAAGCCTGTCCAGGAGTCTGGTACTCATGGACCGTGGTCCTCGGGGATGCCCTTGGTGAATCCACACCAGACATTTTCTCACGTACTCGATCAGGTCCTGAGCGGTGCTGTCCTCAAAAGGCGACCACCACTGGCAGCTAGAGCACAAACAACCCTCATACGTAGTCTCAGAGTCGGTCCTCAAGGCTTCCCGTATGTCTTTCAGTCTAGGCCAGATATTTTCCTCAAAGTAGGTTTCTCTTTGTTCTCCCGTCCACAAATCGGTCCATCTGCGGAGACACAAGCACTCGTCCGACTCCCCGGGTGCGAGAGGGCTAGGTACGGTATTGTGACAAGGGAACCAACATGCGTGTCCAGTACGCAGGATTCTTTGCTTTTGCGTCTTATGCTCCACGATCAAATGAGAGACATCCTGATTGTCGTGAAAGTAGGCGCCTAGGACTGTCGCATCAATGTTGCGTACGGTCCACCAGGTCTGCCCCACCAGGTCTGCCCCAGTGAGGTCATACCATTCGGCTTATATGTGAAACAAACGTTTAGTTCAAAGCATGCCTCTTGGTTGTCAGGTGCACATTCTACACTGCATTTCCTCACCCAGGGAATGCTCTCAACCAAGGGTCCGACGACGTGTTTGAGGTCCCCGTCGGACAACTTTTGAAGTCCCGGCCTGTGAGCCTGCTGAGGCCCATGGAACGTGTTTTCTGTTTTGTAGGCCTGGCGTTTCCCAGCCGCGGTTGAAGTAAAGAACACACGTAGAGTTATCGCCTTCCTCTTGGTGTGTTCTCCGAACATAGACATCGTGTATGCCTTCTGGGAGCACATTTGCGGTGAGAATAACCCTCTACAGAGACCGTGTTCACACAGTTGATTCTGTATCTTTTATATGGCCTATTTGAACATATGTGTGGAGACTACTGGTGTTTGAAGGGTTTATTTAAAAGCTTCTGAAGTCAGTTGAATGAAAGAAAAGAGGAAGAAAAGAAATGGAATCGAGTGACAGTCCAAAGCAAGTCAGGAATGTTGAGAAACCATCCCACCAAGAGCATGAGCAGGGCCTGAAAACACCAGCGCTGTTAGCTATGTCCAGATTTTGCCAAGAACAATGGGTTAGGGAAATGGTAAAACTGCACATGACCAGAGGCGATCGCTTGACACTAGCTCTGCTCAGGGGAGATGCAGGATGCGGCAAATCGTACGCTATCACGCAGCTGTACAAGAAACTAAGGAGCATGAAGATCAGCGTTGTAGTGAGCGCGATGACCAACAAAGCTGCGGGCAGTCTGATGGAAGCACATTCACTCGAGCATGTGTACATGTTCCATAAGATGATGGGATTCAAAAAAGAAATGCTGAGCACTACGTTGGCCCTGGATGAGTTTACACGTGAGTACCAAAAAGCGTACTCCTATGTGATTGCTCAGTTTAATGCCATGCGCCGTGTAAAGCTCGGCCACCGGATGGGAAAGATACAGCGCTTGGTGGACACTCATGCACACATCACAGACCCGAGTCATGTGCCATGTGCAGCATGATGTTCGAGAAACTAAGGGTCTCTGCAAACCCTGCCAAACATAACCCCATGCAAGGCTCCCCCTTGTTCCTCGGTGCAAACGTGCTCATCGTGGACGAGTACGGTCTGATGGACATCGAGCTGCTCGAAAGGATGCTGCGCTGTCTCACACTTTTCTACGGACCCGACAAGGGTCCGCTGATCATCTTCTCAGGCAGCGTCTCGCAGCTACAGCCTGTGGGGTCTCGCATGCGCATCTGGGAATCGGAAAGCTTTGAGAAGCTCCTCGCCTCCTCTACCCCACTGCTAGTCAACAGGCGACAGTTCAAAGATCCCGGTTACGCAGAAGCGCTGACCTATCTTCAGTTCAACACGGTCACAGAAGAGTCTCAACGCATTTTCAGGAGCCAGGTGTCTGTCCATGAGCGCCAGGTGATGGACCCCGAGTACGAACCGGATAAGCTGCGCATCTTTCACCAGGACGTGCAGCAGAGCACCTACACGGCCGCGTACATGAACAAGGTGAAGGGAAAGGCTCGCATGGGAGATAAAATTCTCAGCGTCACGCAGCTCAATACACAGCATGGCAATAAAGGACCCACCATGTGGTATGAGGTGCTGAAGCAGGCCGCTCAAGCACTGCCCAAACTGTTTTCGGTGCCCAAGTTTCGCGCGGGAGTCAGAAACACGGAGAGGGACTATTTCAGGCTGGACAAGCTCTGGGTTGGTTCCAAGGTGCGACTACTCTGGCACATGGACACAAATGGAATACAGGCTCAAGAAATTACCCCTATGATTCCCTACCGCCTGTCAGGTGGTAAGCGGATGCGGTTTAATCACCAACACGCTACTGTTCCTGGACCTGTGGACACGGAGGGCCTCATAGAGGACATACACTTTGAACCAGACTCGCAGTACAACGTGTTTTATGTGAGGGGCCTAAGGACGGGGACTATGTATAGAGTAGCTCCTTCTCAGTGGCACTATATGAACTGGACCGTGACCACGCACCCGCTGGCCTGTCTGGTGGCCATGAACACGTATGAATGCCAAGGCAGTACCGTGCACGGAAATGTGCTGTACCATCCCCCCAGGCACTTTGCTTTGTCACCGATAAAGCCCTCAGTGTTTGTCGTGCTTAGCAGAGTGGTCAGCAGAGACAATCTACAAATGACTAATTGTAACTTCGCAGAGACGATCGGAGATGTCGACTTTTACGATAAGAGACTTGTGGCTTATCGCAAAAGAGTGGAAATGAGCTATTCTTGCTAAACCACTCGTGGCATGCAGGAACTGTAGAGCCAGCAGTGTTCTATTCCTATAAAGCCGTAACCCCTCCTCTTGAAAACTCATATGCACAAAACGTGTTGCAGGAGGCACACATGGATGCTACATGGGACAAGCTGACGTTTGAAGAGCTGGTTTGTCTGACCTCATCTAAGACACTCAAGGAGCTCAGTGAAGACTACGAAGAGAAACCTAACCGAGTTCAAATACTTTTGGCCCATCCAAAACATAGAAGTTGTCCCAGGGAAAGGTATCTCTCACCAGTGCACAGGATGATCTCAGTTCATACATGATGCTCAAGTGGTGCCCTTGGTTTTCACAAACTTTTGGGGTACTGTCAGATGATAATCTTTACACGCTTACGGTCAGATTGCTCAGGCTTAACAACAAGGACTCACCCATTTCCCTGGAACTACTCGCGGCTGCAGTTCTGATTCTTAAGCAACCCAACGTGCCCTACCTCCTAACGTGCAGAGATTCGACACAACCTCAAGAGTTTCTATTCCGAGACTGAATTGACACAAGAAGAAAGAAAGAAAGAAATGAAATACAAATCAAACTAATGAAACAAACATCTCAGTGCAAACTCGAGAATGTCATCCACAAGAATACACCGCCCAATTCGTACATACATGCACAATCTGAGCGAGCGCAGACCAAGTACCGACTCGATTCCTTATGGCTGCTACAAGTATGATTCTGCCATGAACTTTCTACCCGGTGGACTGTTTCATTTCATCAGGGATGCAGAGTGTTATCTGCCAACGCTACACGGGCTGACCGCGGACTTCATAAGAGGTCTGAAAGAAGTTGGCGTTTGTACATGCAGCAGCTCTCTCGCACACAGACCATTTCTCAACTCCCCGCGTCTCTATGAAGTGGAGCTGATCAACACAGGACATGAGCCACTGATGCAGGGAGACCGCTTTACCGTACAGCTCCCCAATAGAGAAGATGTCGCTGCACAACTGGACGTGGAAACTGATCAGGGTTACGACTTGTATGTGAACAAGGGTCTGGGGAGGACTGCTAGTGACTAGACGAGTGAACTGTGAGGGTGACCCCGTTGAGGAGGTGATACAAGCTATCAAGCAGGATCAGCAGTTTGATACGTTTCAGCTGATCTCTCCCTACACACCACAAAGTACTCTTTCAATGATGACCCTGGTGGCCAATGGAGCCGAGTACCACAATGTCCCGGATGAGATAAGGACCAGTGCAGCCGCGGCCATTAACGAGGACTTTGACGCTGCCATCATTGGGGCCATTGTGTAGAATGAAGAAGCCAAAAGGTTTTTGAGGACATCAATCAGACACGCACTCAACATTGTGGAGTGTGTACAAGGCTTTGGGGGAGGACAAGTGATAAGGGCCTGCACTGGTCATAACTGTAGCTCTATCAAGACTGGTGATCGATTCATGGCTCAGCTATACATGAACAGGTGGCTCTGTTAGATGCTACCTCTGCAAATGCTTGTATTTTAGTCAGGCCTTGGTGTTTTTTTGTTGTTTTTTTTTTGCCTAGGTTGCAAATGGTCCATGTGTGAAAACAGAGTACATATGAAACTTGTATCGGGGAACAGAAATGTTTGACAGGACATACAAACAAAAATAAAGGAAAGTGGCACAGTGATCGTGTTTGCAATGTTTATTCAATTTCACAATAAAAAAGTACACTTAAACAACAACAGCAGTGCACCATACATGTTTGTACATGAATGAGTCACCTGTGGAGGGTCACTGTAGAGCTGGCAGAGGTGGACTTTGAGCTCACAGTCAACTGACTTATTACATACAAGGTGCCTTTGCACCTTTGAGCAATGAAATAATTTTTTAAAAAGTACAGAAACAAATATAGGCAAAACACGAAGAGATGACAGTGACACAACCAACCATCGTGTATGCAACCTGAACCGTTGTGCACCCACCACCAGATGGCCCCATTGTCCTGTTGTAAAACACAGTATGACTCACCAGCGGAAATCCCCCTCTGAGCCAACACCAGAAGTACATTCGAGACCGCACCACAGTGCCTTATCACTGGTGCCTATAGTCTGAGAGTGTCTGAGCATACTGGAAATGGATAAGGATATACACAACTGTAAAATTAAATCACAACTACAGAACAAAGGCAAAACAGACACTTGTATATACGAGAGTGGAACAACATTTGTGGATGCAACGGTTATTTCATTCTTGCATTCGTAGGGGATCTGTTTTTAATCCCTTTTCTGACAGCGGTTCTTCTTTTCTACTTAACCTTTGTGCACTCGCCACCAGATGGCTCCAGTCTCTTCTTGTAAAACACAGTATGAGTCACCACTGGAAAGCCCCCTTGTAAATCATAGTATGACACACCACCGGTAATCCCCCATCTAAGTCTACAACAGAACTCCATTTGAGCCCGCAGCAAAGTCCTTTATCACTCGTGCCAGTGGTCTTAGTGTGGCTGAGCTACCCTAAAGGGGGAATAATGCAAGACCAATAAAAACATAGGACCAATGTAAAGAAATAGACAACTATATCGAAAGCCTAATAAAATGACAATGGCACAACATTTGTGTATGCAAGTTTTATTCCATTTCACAAAACACAACATATTTTCGCAATGGTCAGAGCACAACTGTGGGATAACATGTATCAAAATACAGTATTCACTCAGGTGTATGATAGTACAATAAGTGGAGACAGAGAGAGTACAGAGAGTACATCTTTGGACACATTGTTGGGATGCTTGTTTATAGGAGCACGTACACAAGTGCACATAAAAGAACACTATCAAGTGTGCAGAATGTTCGTGTCCAAGTTTAACTGACTGCAATTGTAAGTCTCATCCTGTTCACAGGGAAAATGTTTTATCTGTTTTTTGACAGAGCCACTTCTGTTTCTGTCCTGAGCCTGTGTGCGGTTCCCGGCCAATAGCTTTGTCTTTCTTTTGACAAGCAGAGGGGCAAACTGGTCCTCGGAAAAGTCCCCGCTTGGGCTCCCATGTAAACTTGTAGAAGAGGTCGAGTTTGACATCCCGGTAGTCTGATTCATGACAACGTGTACATCTGAGCTCCTTTCAGGAGCAGCGTGTGCAGAGGCTGCTTTAGCAAGCAACCACCACTGATGCTCGGTCTGCGGTTTGGTAGAGCTTTCGTTCACATCGTCACGTTGTCCCAAATTGAGCCACCATGGTAGCATGCATCTGCTCTCAGCAGAGTGGTTGGACTGCAAAATCCTGATCCACCACCTCTCATTACTCATTATTTCGAAGATGGACCCCAGGGCAGCACAGTCACTCCAGAAAGGACACGCTGTGTGCGCACAGTCTCACAAACCACAGACAGATGTTAATAAGGACCACTGCGCACACAAATGTAGATATGCCTTCCTCCACTCGCTTAGCTAGCAATGCATAGTTCGTGTTGCTAGAACCGATTGTACACTTGTGATGTGTATACGGGTGGTGCACCATGCTTCGTGCTCCTGTCCCAAGCAATGATTGTTTATATAGGTTCTTGTCTGTTTTTGGAGAGTTGTAGATCTTGGTCCGCTCAATTCTCCCCGCAGTTGCCACCATGTCCCCGTGTCCACTGTCTCTATCTCATTGAGATGGTATTCATGTCAGCACCAGCTGGAGCATCCTCATAGCAACCCAGTACAACACCAAAGCCGGTGTACCGAAAATGAGTGGTGTTACGTGCGATAAGGGAGTGAAAGCAAGATGTGCTGTGTTGAACACGATCAAAACACTGGTGAGACCACACTAGAAAACAGATGGAAGCGGTCCGGGAGGCTCAATGGGATTGTTGGGCACCTCTCTTCTGTGCATGCAACCGTGATACGCGTGCATGCTCTGAGATGTGGAAAGTCTCTCCTCTCTATACAAAGCGAGCACTTCACTCTTGCCAGTTGTCGATAGCGCAGACCACTGAAGCTGCTTGGTTCTCTCGAGTAGCTCGTACAATTGCAGGCAAATTAATGATGTTATAGATTTTAATGTAGCGAGCAAGAAAATGGTTTTGTACCCAACAAGCCACATGTTCTTCTGAGTTGCGTTCTCAATTGTCAAATCATAAGCATAAAACAACGTGGAAAAGAAGAGAAAACACAAGCAAGACATTAGGTCAATGGGATCGCACCAGTCTCATGCAACCGATCGTGTTAATCCACATGAACACGAACACTGTCCATTGTAGAATCGTAAGCTGAGAGGGTCCGCAGGTGTATGAGCTCCAGCGCGTGGATTGCAGATTTGCGGGCTCAGCTGATGCATTGCTACAGTGACTGTAGTATAACAATGTGCAGGTTTGAGCAGTCAACAGAAAGATGAACATGATAACTTTCCAATGCAAAGGCACTCCATCAGTCTGAGAGGGGATCGCATGAACATCTCGGCTTCGTTCTGAGCTCAGGATGGCCACAAAGATACCTGCGCTCATTGCGAGAAACACTGTCAGAGACCACAGAGCTCCCAACCATCCCATCTTGTACGAAGTCCACAATCTCAGTAGATGTGCAAAAAGCATTGCAAACACCAATAAACTCGAAGCGATTTTCAGCATGTGATAAAGGGCACATCTGACACGCTGCACCGTCACGTAGGTCAGATTTAGCCAAGTGACAACGGGGGGTAGGTAGAGGGGATGAATATTCACGGTCATCATAGTTCTATTCAAAGAAGCAACCAGGATTAAGTCCTGATCGGGTAGAAACTTTCTCGGTAACATGATATTTGGTGTTGTTTGGTTTCGTTATTTCGTGTCTGTTGAATTATTCTGTGCTCTATGTTGGGATTCATTTAGGTAGGTAGAAAGAATTTGTTTCGGAGGAATTATCTCTAACTCTGATTTAACAATCTAGCTGAGTCCCCAGTGTTACCAGCGAGAGTAGTGCCCTCGCTTGATGACACAATCTCTTGCCCGATTACTGTCATCCTTTGGAACACCTTGTAGTGATAGTACCGCCACTGACTAAATCTATTGCACCTAAAAGTGTTCCCAGCATCTGTGCCAATGTGGACATAGTAGCATGATCCACTGTTTCGCAAATGATCGTACAGTTCCTCTTCCTCAGCAGCCCAGATGAGGCCGAGTGTTACGCCTGCCTCCTGTCCCAGCACAGTGACATCGTTCCCCGTAGCTGGTGGGGATTTCGCTACGAGGTACAGATTTAAGGCCTGTGTGGTCGTAGGTCTACCTGGGACCGTAGTGTTTTCCACAACCCCTGTGCGGTAACA
>JAVQJG010027974.1:0-11250 GCA_036024015.1 Craterocephalus amniculus
ATATATGTGTGTGTGTGTGTGTGTGTGTGTGTATATCTATATAGATAGATAGATTTGTTTGCGCAGTAGCCTTTGTGAAAAGATTTGTGAGATTCAATGTAAGAAATTTGTGATTTTAAATTCAATGTTTGCGCATTTTTGTCCGTGTGTAAATTTATTGTGTGTGTTTAATTTATAGATATTTGTGTTTGCATTAGGACACACATTTCATTTTCAAGTTACACACAAAAGAGTTTAAACAGTTTTGAAACCATGCATTACACACTCACACAATCCAAGTGATAAATGATAAGTTGTGTTGTACAGTATGTGCATATGTTATCGGCAACAAATGAACTTGCCTTGATGAGAACACTTTATGAAACACAGCATAAACACACACACAAGATAATCCTGAATAGCTGTGCATTCTTACCTGGACAGGCCCTGATCCCGGTCCACTTTCCTCTCTGACAGGTGAGCCAAAAAGTTTCTCGACCCCCATTCCTGCATCTGTACTGGACGTGGTCACCATGTCTGTGAGAATACCTGTCATTCTGGATAATGTCTGCATCTTCAATGGTGTGTCTAAAACATTCATTACCTGGAGAAGAAAAAAACAACAAAAGAAAGAAAAAAACTTCTAATTACTGCTTCACCTCATCCTTCAATCAATTTCCCCTTTCTCTCTGTAGACAGGTATGCATTTGCATTTTAATTGTACCAAAATAAATTCACTTTAGATTAATAATGATTAATGTTATTTTCAGAATACTTCATCAACAAGAGAGCACATTTAGAATGGCCTTCCCCAATTTTCAAATAAAAACATAAAATCCCAAGTATAAGAAAATAATGTAAAATTCCCATTACTTGCACAAAGTGGGTTTGGTATCCATCCATTTCTTGTGCACTCAGCCCGAGTGGTGCCTTCTGGTTTCTCATAGCCACTTTTACAATCATAAGTTTTAGTGCCACCTAATCTCTTTTGATTATCAGTGGCACGCCAGTACCACACCTGTTGTTCCTGTGTTGGGTCATGGCATATAACCTCTGAAATTAGATATAATCTTGTTAATGTAAAATGAATCCAGATTACATTGGTAATTATCAGAGTTCTGGAAGCATAAAGAATGAAATAATTGTGTCATCTGTCTCAGTTAAACCTCATTAGTTCGTATACCACGGCATATTGGTTGGCTCGTCCATTCTCCATCTTGTTTGCAAATAATCTCTGCTTTGGTAGTTTGAGTGTTCACAACCCAGTCCTTATCCCCACAGGAGACTTCCACAGTTTCACCAGGTGAAAACAAATTTTTGTTTGAAGGACGATATGTTGTTCTCTCAGTTGACAGAACTAGACACTTTATTTCTGGATTCATTAGGAAACAAAGTATTTCAGTTAGTTTGTAGTAACAAGATAGACTAAAGCATTTTATTCAGGGCTCAAATGTCATAGCTTGACATTATCAGCATATTGGACCAGTCAGATTGTACTTACCTCTACATGCAGGTGTGGGTAACCATTCAGCTTTTCCTGCATACTGTGTGCATTTTGAAGGTCTTCTATCCGTGGGTATGTATCCATCATTACAGACAAAATTCAATATGTCATTCTCTCGATACTCTTGGCGATTGCTAGTCACACGACCATGATCAAACACAGCTGGAGCTTCACATCTTATCACTGTTGATATGACACACATGCGTTAATATAAATGCAACACTTCTTCGTGTGTAAAAGTCGTTTGTCAGATAATAACTGGATGCTATCTGAGAGATTAAAATGAATTAGTTCGGGGCGACAATACATTAACATCTTGTACAGTTCTTTAGTGTCATATCAATCCTGTTTGATTGTTTCAATATCATTACATTAATAATGGGACGGTTGGGTGTGTGCATGGGTTGAAAATATCTAAAATCTATCTGCCAGAAGCTGTTAGAATTTTCTTACCAACTCTTTCAAAGAAAGTTTACATTTTCCTTTCCAAAAAACAAGGTGTCAAGGCACCTTTGAGACTTTTTATGGTGCCACAAGGCGGTTGTTGAATGATCAATACAAGTTACTGGGAAAAACTTTATTCAAATAGCGCCTTTGCTGTGTTTTCTCCCCCAACTGTTGGAAGCCTGTCATACCTTTACATGTCGGAGGTTGGTCGCTCCACTTTCCTGTTTCATCACAAGTAATCTCAGCTGGTCCACTCAAGATTTCATCACTGTCTTCGCAACTGAAGGTAACTCTGGTTCGATAAGTTGCCTCTTCTGTGTTCCCATTCATCTGGACATTATTATTCACATGGAGGGATGGACATTTTTGGGCTGAAAAGAAAAATATTGAAAAATTAACTAATTAGGAAAAGTGAATTAAATTTAAAAACAGCTATAAAGAGGTTTGGTATTGTGGTTTTGTTTATTTTGGAATAATAATGAAATAAATTCAAGGTAATGTTTTATTCTCAATATGAGGGAAATCTTTTTGATACCTTCACACACTGGAACAACACCATCCCAGCCGTTTGCCAAGCAACGCCGTCGGTTTGAGCGACTGACCATTTGAAAACTGAAATGATTTCATCATTGTTTAAAAAAGGCATTAAAAAGGAAAATACTTATACATAAAGTCCCATTTGACTGAAGTAATCACAATGGTAAACTCAAAACTAGTCATAATAATTCTATTTTTGTCTTACCCTTTATCACATGTGTAAACAACTTCTGAGCCAAAGACAAAATCATCTCCCACCACAAGCTGATAACGGGCAGATTTTGAATCTCCGGGGTTACCACAAGGTTTTGCTTCAAAAATAAAGTTAGAAAAGATTATTTATTGCAGCAAAAATCTTTGTTTTATTTAAGAACAGGGCTGTGTAATTGATCTGCTGTAAATAAAAAGGAAATAGTTCAGAGTTTTGTATATATGTGTTTATTTATATGTACATGTGTGTGGGTAACCTACGTTCACATCTTTTATTCCCAGGGGCAGGCGACCAACCGCTGTCAACACACAGTATCCTGTAATATCCAGAGTAACCAATCTTGCAGGGTACTCTCACTGAACTTCCAGCCGGGTATATGTCATCCAGAGCAGTTGTTTCAAAATTTGAATCAAAGTGGGAGCTTGCTTTGAATTCTGCAAGAGTGCAATCTGTGGGACGCCAACAAAGAAAAAGGATTCTGTATTATTTTATGTGCTTGTATGAATCACATGTCATCAAGCAATAAATGTAAGAAAGAAAAAAGTCAACCAAAGAATCAAAACCAAAATTTTTAAACCATATAACAATATTTCTGGGACTTACCTTTGCATTTTACAGAGGTCAGCACATGTATCCACAAAAAGAGGACACAACTTTGGGATATCACATGCATTGTCTCTTCAATACCCTGAACCACTTACTAAAACAGGACAACAGACTGACACACTGTTTTATACAGAGGTAGCTCTGGGTTACACTGGAGAAGAGAGAGAGAGAGAAAGAGAGAGAGAGAGAGAGAGGTGAGGAGAGGAGAAGATTGCTTAATAATTACACAAGCGTGTGCAGCCTCCAATAATAAGCTCACAGAAAAAAGGGGAAGTGACCACCCACTCAACGCGCCCTATATGATAAAGTCAACCCTTGACAAAACATTGAAAACAGTACAATCTCATTTTTATTCTGGTAGACAAATAAATTTGGTTCAGATCACAGATCACTTCCAAAACTCAAAATATGACCAAAAAGTGTAATGCGGACTGAGATAATCACACAGATGATCATACGATTACTCGGAAAACTAAATTAGGCCAGTGCAAATCCTTGTGTACATTATTATGTTAATTGACTTCATCATTCAGTAAAAAAGAAGAAAGAGGGGATTTCCTGTATAGCTTTATTTGTATTATCTTTTACCTTTCTGGTAATCATTTGCAGAAATCAATTGAACAAACAGAACACAGTGCGTTACAGAAAGTCAGCTGACGATCTCATTTCAAGTAAATAAGAAATAAAAAAGGCCGCAATTAGTTATTTCAAAAGTAAATAAGAAATATGATATTACAATTTGAAAACACCCAAATATCTCTTGGTTGCTTGGTTGTGTGAGGGATCAAGCAGCTGCTGAAAAGTCTCATGACTGCAATGCATAAAGGCGATGTTTAACATGACCTTAGTTTGGAATGTAAATAAAATGTTGAGTAATGACGGATTCGCCTTCATTTCTCAATCCTTCATGAAATTTGGACTGCTTCTTTTGAACACAAGTTGTACTTGATTATATGTTGGATGATAATACACATAGCAAAAATACATTTCACAGAACACCTGGTACAAATTTTTAGCAACAATGTGTTTTTACATGCAGTCAGTTAAAATTTTACCTCTGTTTTCCACAAGAAACATTTAATTATAAACAGGAATGACAAGAATGATCTGTCTCATCTTTTTCTGTGCAGTGTTGTTAGATACAGTTTATTTGTTGGTATTTTGTTGACTTGTTTCTATTGACAGGATTGTGATAGCTGTGTGCTTTGCAAACTGCATCCCTCCTCCACTGCTGACAAAGCAGAAAAACAAATTTGGATGTTTGGAAATCTCTGGATGGTTACGTCTGTGAAGGCTGCAGAACTTTAGAAATCATTCTTGTAATGACATTCATGGTTTTGGATGACAAGATAAAGTTGAAGGGTTCTGATAGAGAAAATGCATTTTGGTTTTTTTTCATCAGTTTAGTGTTCTGTCACTTCTTCTCATGTATGGATCTCTATTAGGTTAACTAACAGTCAAGCAGCCTTGAGATTCCTGGACTCCTGCTGCGATTGACTCATATACATCACAGCATGTGCAGAACTGAAGGTCACTCAGATACTGATAATGAAAATATACAAAGCTTTATGTTGAAAACCGTTGTGCAATTTCAGAGAACACTAAGAATATATATATGAATATATACAGTAGATGAAACTGATGTTAATTCAGTAACTACACAATGTGTTATTTAACCATTCAAAGATGCAACACAAGATCTATTGAGATGCATTTTTGGACACACTAAGCTGTTTAGAGGTAGTCATGTTGAATCATGAAGAGTCATTCCACTAGTTTCATTCCAGTAATGTCCGAAATGAAGAAATAGGTGAAACAAAGTAAACTCATTAAGTAGGATGAGTAAGTCTAAGTAAGCAACCACACAGAAATACAGTTTATTTCAGTTTTTTTTTACCTATTACTGATAGCAAAACAAGTTTATTTGTAAATCACATTCCACCAATTAGACAACTTAAAGTAATTTGAGTTTTAATTTTGTAGTTTTAAAACTTTGAATACAATTTAAAATACATTTATATGCAGAGGTGCAAATAACTGTTCCTCCAGCGCTATACCCTGCAACTTCTCAGGCCTGCAGATATGAATGGCACTTGCATATAGGTAATTCAGCCATTTCATTCAGATGTGTTGGAGAAGAAATAAGTCTAAATTGCAGGGTTTCTGGAGGACCAGATACAGTAGGTGCACCTCTGTTTGTATGTTAAATCTTGGTTTAAATTTCCTTTATAAATTCAAAATAAAATTTTTTTAGTTCTTAATCTTTGTAATAACACTTCAAAAGTGATGAAAACATTAAGAACTGGAGCTGACACTTCTGAGGACTGAATGTCATGAGCTTAGCCAGTTTTATAACAGATGTTTGTCACATGTGGACTGAAGTTGCATGTGCATTTTAGCTTAAGAATCCCTTTCCCAATGCAAGGTATTTTTGTCCTCGTGGACGCCTTCATGGACTTTTGAACAGACACCTTTCTGTGATTTTACTTTTGTACAATAGTTTTAGAATTTGATTCAGTGAACGTTATGTGTTTGCTTGTTTTTCCTATATGCTAAGATGCTGTGGGAGAAAATGTTCTCAAATTTAATGCCATCTGGACAAATTCAAGCCAACAATGAACCATTTCTGTTAACCGATATCAATTTTAACTCAAATATAAAGAAATAATTCATACATCTGCCTACAGTGGGGAAACGTGTTAAATCCGCTGGAATGCAGTTAACATGGCATCACCACATTCATATGCAAATTACAGAATAAATGGTTTGAAATTGTGATGATGGATGTTTACTGCTTCTGATCAAAGCAGTCAGACCATCATTCTGCTGCTAGGATGGAAAAAAATTTACAAAAGAGAATAAAAACCTGTCAAGGCTGTGAAAGTAAAAATGTAGTTTTCACAGAAGTCACTGAAGGTGTCAGAGGGAGAAGTACATGATGCTGCAGGTAGTTTTGCACGATTCTGCAGTCATTTAATACTAAATCTTTGGAACATTCACCAATAAAAGCGGAAGCATCTGTAAAGTTGCTAACTGTATTAACAGTAAAATGGCAAAAACGAAATCTTATAATTATCTTCTCAACAAGAGCATGATGTGTCCCTACCCTCTTCCTTTACACTCTGGACCATACCTCCACAAGCTCTGGTGCTACTGCGTTTATACGTTTATATATTCTGCCCTGTGATTAACACACAGGCTTATACAGAGTCATACAGTTACTGCTCAGAAAATTAGAAAATCCTGATAAAGTGCATGCATTTCTGTGACTTCACAGACTTCAAAGATGAAATGCACAAATATAGAAAAACAGTATGAAAATCAATATATTTCTTTTCTGTATTTAGATTTTGCTTATTAGGATTTGCAGCTTTAGAAAACCTCAAATTAAAAATCTCAGAAAATTGGAGTATTGGTTGAAATCAATAAAAAAAAAAAATTTGAAATTTGAAAAAAAAAATGTCAGTCCCCTGAAAGTAAACTCTTGGATCTGTACTTGGTACATAAAATGTATTGGTTTCACCTATTATGTTGGATTGCCTGAATAAAACAACTTTTCCAGCATATTCAAATTTTCTGATTATAACCTGTACACAACACATGCACCTTCACACCAAATTTGTCTGACCTCTGATCATCAAACCACACAGATCTTCCGCCTCCATACCCCTCGCTGTGCCTTTTGCCTGCCCTAGCACCACGGGTAGCAGAGCCTTCAGCCGCTCTGCTCCCAAACTTTGAAGCTCCCCGCCATCTCACATCTGCAATATTCACTCTCTTCATGTTTTTTAAATCTAGACTCAAGACTCGTCTGTTTAAGATTGCACTCACTTTAAGTTCAACTACACTGTCCTCCATTTGTGTAATAGATTCTCCAGTCCTCAGATCTTTACACTGGCTTCCTGTTTGTCAAAGAATTGACTTTAAAATCCTGCTGTTAGTTTACAAAGCACTGAATGTTTTAGGGCCAAAATATATTCAGGAAGTTCTGGTTCATTAGGAACCAACCAGATCCCTCAGGTCATCAGGGTCTGGTCTAGTTTCAGTTCCCAGAGTCAGAACTAAACATGTAGAGGCAGCGTTCATTTTTGATGCTCCTCACATGTGCAACAAACTCCCAGAAAGCTGCAGGTCTGCTGAAACTGTCAGCAGTTTTAAATCAGGGTTAAAAACTTTTCTATTTGCAGCTTTTTATGATGAGTGCATTTTCTTTCTTTCTGAAGGTTACTTTCTTTCTTTAATTTTCTTATTTTGTGATTTCAATTTTGTTTTATTTGTTTTTATTTATTTCTCCACCTTTCTGTAATGTTTATAATGTTTGTATCTAAAGCACCTTAAATTTACATTTCATGTACATGAAATGTGCTATACAAATAAACGTGCCTTGCCTTTAAATAAAATAAAATATAATAATAATAATAATAATAATAATAATAATGACAATAATGCTAATGGTTAGCACTGCGGCCTCACAGTGAGAAGGCCGCGGGTTCGAGTCCCAAGTTGGTCAGGAGCCAGAGAGGGCGTCTGATTCCGGCTGAGGAGGGGTTTGACACTGTGGCCTTCCTGTGTGGAGTTTGCATGTTCTCCCCGTCTATGCGTGGGTTCTCACCGGGTACTCCGGCATCCTTCCACTGTCCAAAGACATGCATGTGAGGTTAACTGGGCACTCTAAATTCTCCCTAGGAGTGAGTGTGTGTGTGAGTGGTTGTCTGTCTCTCCGTGTTGGCCCTGCGACAGACTGGCAACCTGTCCAGGGTGTACCCCACTTCTCGCCCCTTGACAGCTGGGATAGGCACCAGCAAACATGGGATTAAGCAGTTCAGAAAATGGATGGATGGATGGATAATTTTATCAACTCCAACTGGTTTCTTCATCATCACTGCACGTCCAACTTAATAAAAGTATACTTGTTGATTTAAAATAATAATTATTTAACACTTTCTTACATGTTTTTCCCTTCCATCTATATTGGATTTTCATTTTTTCCTCTCTCCGTCTTGTACAACAGCTGCCCATGAAAATCTTTCAATGGCTTTCTGTACCAGTGACACTAAACAATAAATCCTTGTTTTAAATAGACAACTGCTTTACTATCTGATCATTCCCTTTTAGGAGTTGTTAAGCAGTGACCTCCTGAGGAACCAGACAGACATTGCACTTCCTGTGCAAAACACAGGCAGAAATACTATAAAAGGATTCTAAAAACCCTGAGGAAGTTATTCTTTTCTGTTGTTTAGCGGCTTCAAGTTAATGTAAATTATACTTCAATCTAAAAAAAAATATCATTCAAAGCTAGATTTTTGTTTATCTCTAGCAAAGTCTTTAGAAATGTTATATGACAAGGTGAAAATTTTTTTTTCAAATAAACAGTTTTTTTAAAAGAAAAATGACACAGCCCCTTGAAAATAATCAGTCAAACAGCAAGTACTGTGTGGCGAATGCTTGCCTTATTTAGATACTTAAAAAACAACTTTTGTATGCAATTAATTACCTTTGTGAAAGATAAAGAAGTTTATAGTCTTAGAGATTTAAATGCTCATTGTTCTCCCTACATATATGCAACAATAATTATGTGTAAATACATTCCCACTCAGTTTGATATATACATATTGCTATTTATGAGTTCCATTGCATATGCATAACAGTCCCACAAAAAATATTCCTTTGAATATTTCTACATTCAGTTCAGCAGAAAGTTGTTGACAGATGTTTACTCAAGTCTGTTATTTATAGAAGTTCTCATCATCCATGTTAATTATTATATCTGATGAAAGAACACTGAAAACAGGCCACACTCACAGGCTCAACATCTGTAGGAACTTACTGTAGGCCTGACTTAAAACGTGGGTAATGATCTTCATGTGGCTGTGAGCCACATGAATGTATTGTACAGTGCACAAGAAGTACTGTTTATAAAGCTAATTTATTTCAGTGGAGAGAAAAATGAATGAACAAACCCCCCCTTGAATGTTAATGTGGCAGGACGATCAGAGGGCCCCGGGCAGGGATTGATCCCACAACCTCCTGGGTGAAAGTCATGCGCGCTTGCCAGTCAGCCAAAGGGACATCCCTGTGGCCAAGTAGCCAGGGCGCACAATCACAATCGTTAAAGACTTTATTTCAAATTCTTCTTTCTCTGTTTTGTTTTTGCAAAAAGTTCAAAGCAGATTAGTTGAAGCAAAAAACAAAAACAAATAAATGAACAAAACAAACAAGAAAAAAAGACACCCCAGCTATTTTTTAAATGGAGACACCTTAAAAAAATACACTAGCTTACAAAACCATATTTTTCTACCATATAAAACCGTATAGAATAATCATATTATCTCGTAGAATCTTATGTCATTTTTACAAGAGTTACTTTCCACATGATTACAGTGTAAGTTAGTATTAAGAAAGTAAAAAAAAACCTAATCTTTTCAACAAATGGCACACACAACCTCGGTCAAACAGGTTCTCAAGTCAGTCAGTATGAATTTCAGAACAAAATATAATCCAGTTTCCCATCAAGTGCATACTCAATAAATATTTGTGCTAAAAACAATTAAAGAAACTGTAAACTCTGCTCTTTATAAACATCAGACTGCACAAAGTTTTGAGTATTTGCTGTCTTTGTCCACTAGAGGACAGAAGTGATCTTCATGGATGCTAAAACAACAAAGTAATGAGAAGGGAATGTAAAAAAGAAAAAGAAAAAGAAAACAGTGAATAGGTACATTAAATGAATAAATAAATACGCCATTTCGAATGAAAGATTGGAAGCTTTTTTATTCTTTGAGTGACCTTATCGTTGATGTGAAGTATTTGGTTTTGGGTCCAGAGAAGAAAAGAAACAGCACATATGTGGAAATCAGCGCCTGCCCCCTGACCTTTACATTGTGGACTTACTTGAGGACACACATGTTAAGTTTCAGCAGCTTCTAACATGTGGGAGAAGGCTCCAACTTTTGCGGCAACTATATATGTCACACATGTACTCACTCCAGAGGATTTTTTAAATGTACAAAAAGAAAAATATGTCTTTATGCATCTATTTTTACTTCAAAATATTATAAAACATCCTTTTTTAAACTACACAGTAGAAAGTAAAGACCTCCAGATGCATCCAATTTAGGCTAACTTCTTCCAAGTTCCTGCTTTAGTAAACATAAAATATACATGGTGCCTTAGACATCAGAATATAAATCATTTATGGCATAATTCATCCAAAGAAAATCGTTATGAATTATTCTGCTACTGTTTAATTTGTCAGTAATTTAAACTTTAAAAATGAATTTATAGGTGATTAAGGAAATTGTTTGAAGTCGTGTAAAAATCTGACCCTGAGCAAATACTGTTGTGCCCCTCCTACCTTTGGCTCTTATTGGATCTATTATCGGTTGTTGTTGGAAAAATTGGCATGTAATGATGGGATAATCCTTACTCTGTTTATTCAACAGGATGAGCGTGCTTGTTTGAGCCTACAGCAAAATAAACAGGTAAGTCCTCCCAAAGGAATTCAGCTTAATGTTAATGAAATACAGAAAGCAGCAACAATAATTTCAATCAATCAATCAATCAAATTTTATTTATAAAGCGCTTTTCATGCAAAAGCAACACAAAGTGCTTTACACAATATAAATGAATGCAAATTAAAAGAAGAAAGAAAAACACTGAACAAGAACAACAAGCCATTCACACACCCAGTTATATGACAAATTAAAACACAACCCTCCTCCCACACCTCCACCCCCACCCCAACCCCACCCAACACACGCATACACACATTCTTCTAATTTCTGTCTCTGGCTTGGCGCTGCTGTGAGGAAGCGGGATATTTTTTTTGGGGGGGGGGGGGCCCATTCACACCAGGAGCCAGCCTACCCATGGTCACAGAGGCCAGATCAAGCAGGCATGGCTCCCAGAGTTAAGGATCCCCAAAAAGAAGAAACACTGGAGTTATGCTAAAACTGTTAAAACAAAG
>JAVQJG010027975.1:0-24988 GCA_036024015.1 Craterocephalus amniculus
TTTTTGCACAGAAAAAAATTTTAGATTTTTTATTAAATAGATTCTCTCTTATACACTCTCTCACACACACTCACACACACACACACACACACACACACACACACACACACACACACACACACACACACACTTACGCAATAAGTGTTTGAATGCATATTTTATAAGCCTAGCCAGGTCTGTAAGCGTGCACGAGTGTCATAAATAACTGCATAAATATGACAGGTAAAGCAGTACAGCCCATCTGGTCCACAGCGGCAGGGAGCCGAGCTTCAGCATTTTCCATTCAGACCAGCGGCTCTCTGAGGGCCGAGACGCCACATTAAAACCTTCCTGACCCCGGAGAAGGTGCGCAGGGTCACCTCCGCCGCCACCTCCAAACGCTCACTTCAGACCTGAGTGAAAGGAAGTTCCGAGCCTTTATGGTCCTATAAGTGCTGCCCTGTTTTTCTTGGAAGTCTTTCCCATTAAAAAAGAGGGTTTGAGAAAATGCATGCAGGTCCACTTGTGCCCAAAAGTTATTTGATTTGTGCGTTCGCTCAACAACTGTAAAACTAAGGAATGCGTGTGTCAAATCATTCAAATCTGCCCAATAAACTTCATTCATCTTCATGCGTTTGCTGCTGCTTTGAAGGTGAGGGGGTATTTTCAGGCAGGAATATAATCTCACTTTTGGGAGCTTGTGGAAAATCATTTATGGGAAGCTTGGAATTTTTAAGAAATTGTTCTATAAATAGGGTCGCCCCATTCGTTTCCTCCCGGCATCCCACCTTGGCTGTAACTCAAGGCCTCAAACCTGCGTCACTTTCTTTAAGTGACCAGACTCTCATCTGGCGCACACATCCGCAAATGCAATGTTTGTGTTTTACATGGCACGCTTAACCGTGCTTAGACAGCAAAACTGCATCCTGCAAAATAAGGCTTATAAACTGTCATGTTTATTTAGAGATGGAAGGATCGGAGCTGCACTCTCAGACCATGTTGTCACATTTCTTTGAAGCTCCGCTGCGTCATTTTCCATAAGGAGTAAATAAGACTTCAGAAGTCATGCTTGCAAACTTAAACTCCTCTTTCCATCCCGTGTGCACTTTTGGTAAAACAAACTGTGAGCAGCTTGCTGTATCTGCACATCTTTCTACGAGGCTGCTCGGTGTCTGGTGTACTCTCCTTGCTTCTACTTCAACTGCCTGTGTTTCACGTCCATCCTTCCATAAAGCTGTAACATTTTCTTCCCTGACCCACTTTCAACCCCACTAAACAGTTTAAATATATACACTCTTATAACAGCTTTTCCTTATGAAACTGACTCAGTGACATTTTTCTGCTGTTTTTATACTCATATGAGGCAAGAATAGGCATTATATGATTTATAATATACCTAACAATACTTTCTTGCAAAAATCTAGTTTCCCTGCTTTATGTGAATGTGTACGAAGCACACATGGTGACCTAATACCTTGTGAGAAGCAGCTGAGGTGTTACCAGTATCTCTTTGACATTATCCATTGCAAACACGTGAGAATTTCCCTGCAGTTGAGGGCTCGTCGCTGGCTTTATGCACTGCTTAAATTCTGTTCTCTGAGTCTATTAATCTGATTATAAACTGGTACGGGAATATCCTGCCAGCTCCTGGTCCCAGTAAGCACATTTAAACAGGAAGGCTGGTCAAAGAAAGCCAAGCTGGCGCTGGCTGCTCAGATTGTCTAAGCTGTTCATGGATCAGCCACAAATCTACAGAATAAAACCCTCAAGCAGTTTGCCGAGGAAAGCTTGGGTTAACGGCTCAGATCGATACTGGACCGCGTATGGCTGACCTTAGATGGGACTGACACATTACTGGGCAGAGCTGAGAGGAAGGGAGGACAGTTAAAGCTGGGAGTCAGGTTGGGGGAGAAGCGGCTGAGGGTATGGGTAACCTGAGAGGGAAGAGGCATTCCTTGCAGGGCAACTACATCTGTGGTCACAATTTTCTGCTATGCATAATCGTGTCATTTCCCTTCCCGAGAGCTGTGTGTGCATGCAAGAGAACAAAAGTCTGAGGATTTTAGGAGGCTAAAGCTTCTCCGGTCAATGCCAGGTGGTCCCTTTTGTTTTTTTTCAATTGAAGGTACAGGAGACACTTAGCGCTCAGATTGTAACCCACCTGAAAATGAACAAATAACAGCATGTCAGTGTTTACAAGCGTGGGATTTTTCTGGCTACCCAACGTTTCTCTTATAAGTGCACTGGCCAGCAGTCCCAGGGTAAACTCATCTCATTCTAGGAAGTGTTTTTCTAAGATCCGAGAGGAGCAATATCAGCTGACACTGTCTACTCTTTACCTCCCACAGCACTCCATCCATCACACTCATCTTAGTCTCAGTAACACATTCACGCACTATGTCATTTTAAGTGGGATCTGTGCTGGAGCATCTTACTCACACTGCTTAAAGAATGACCATATGTCTAAGAACTGAAAAGCCAAAATTTGTGTTCCCTGCACTGTGGTTTCATTAACCCCAGCTGTGTGCTAGACTCCCTAAAGGACAACGTATTTGTGATAATGTGGATCCTGTGCGCTTCCGTCCATGCAGGTGTGGCAGTGCTGGTTTCTCCAGACGTCCCGCTGCAGATCGGGGTGGACACCCGGCAGCAGTTCTGCCTGCAGTCGCTGCCAAGCATGGAGCATGTCCCTCTGCAGTACACCGTGTGTGTGTCTCACAATGTGAAAGCTGCTCACCAGGACGCGATGCAACAACTCTCCGAGCCCAGCAGGGAGCTGCCCAACATGAAGGCGCTGTGGTGAGTTCAGCTTAGATGAAGTTTGCCTTCTTCATTTTGCACCCACATGACATCATCAGTGGGGTCTTCATGGGTATTTAATGAGCCATAACTTCTATCGCTCACGGTAGCGGGTTGTGAAAGTGTCTGTGCTTCATAGGCTGCCGTTCTGGAAGCTGCTCACCAATGTGGATTCAGGGCCGAAGGTGGAGAGGGAGCTGAGAACCTTTTCTAATCGTCTGAGGAGACACCAGCTGGGGGAGGGAGTCATCAGCCTCAATGAACATTCCACCACCCTCCTCTCCGATATGGTACATACTGTTCACGCCGGCTGAGCTGTACTGTTTCTTCTCCTAGGTTTTAAAGTATGCATAGACTTTTTTTCCAGTTTGACAAGTAGCCCACATATAAGGCCCTTTGTTACTGTACTGACTAATTTCAGCAGGTATTTATTGATTTAGATTCAAAGTGTGATCTAAATGTTTGTCTGCATTCAGGAGGTAGATACTGGGGAGTGCATGCACGATTGACGTCTGAAGTTGAACATGGTTTACTTCTGTAAGCAAAGTCAGAGCAGTGTCTGATATCAGAAAGTTTGCTTTGTTTATTATTCATTTATTCATAAAGTGAAAAGTAAGTTGTTTCTGATGCAAATCCATCAGATGACTGGTTTATAGCTGCAGCATCTAAGCTGCTCTCGTCACTAGCGAATAGCAAAAACCAATCATTTTTTCTTTTCTTTTGCTTTAATCACGTAACAAATAAATAGTGGATTATAAAGTAATCAAGCCATTATCACATTATCTTTGTAGGATATATGAATAAAAAAAAACTTCATCAAATCCTTCATGCTTTGAAAAGATATAGCTTTTTCTTTTTAGCCACTATTCTCCTCTAAAAATGTGCATTGCTAAATGAAATGTGGATAAATGTCAACAGTTTCAGGACAAAGTTCATTTAACAGCTACCAAATGAAGGATAAACATTTGCCATCGTCATTAGCCATTTAAAACCTGAGCTCCTCGTTATTGGGACCCTTTCCTGAAGTTCTGTTGAACTTTACAGGGACAATCTTCACATTTTTACCATGATTTGATTGAGGTTTAGAGCTACAACCACGTCATTCCAGGAAGATAGTCATATTCAGCCTGAAAGTTTTTCTATTTTCAGGCAAACCTGAAACTTTTTTCCATTTGTGCTGTGTGCTTTCTTCATTCATTCCTCTCCAGTAATAAATATAGATTTAGACTCCATTAAGACTCCAAAAGTATTCAAATAGACCTGGTGGCCACAGAGATGTAGGGTTTTCATTACAGGGATGCAATTTTTAAGTAGAGGCCTACACAATAGGCTGAACATGTCCTGATTGGGCTAATGTATCTGTGCATCCTTATTCTAGGCCATGATGTATTAAGTTGGACTATGAATTGGTAAAATAAAAAGGAAGTATTAGCTTGGATTTTTGTTGACCTTGAGGATGAAATCCTGAAACATGCCTTGTGTCCCCGGCCACAAGGCCTGGCACAAAACTGACAGTGGATAGAGATGTGACAGCTTATTCAGATATTCATTGTGTAAGGTGGGGTTAAAAACAAAGAGAAGGTTCACCGAAATGTCACAACTTTCTGGGTACAAAGTATACCTGCATATTGGCTGAAAGTCTTGCAGTATGTTAATATGAAATGTTCTGGTCTTTTACTATAATTATGTCTATTACAATGTGGTTTCAATGTTTTGCAGTATCAGTCCTTTGTGTTCAGGTTTCGCTTTAACCCTTAAAAGCCCAACGAAAGAAAAACCCAGGAAATAAGTCCAGCTTTTTAAATACAAAATTTTAATTGGGCCCTTTAAATAATGTGGAAAAAAACGTAAAAAATTCCTTGGGGGTATATTTACCATTTATTACCATTTGAAATCAAAATTATTCTAATGTTGTCTTCTGCTTCCTGGTGTCCATCCGGGACATAAGACAAGCAGCATATCGTATTGTATACTGCAGGGTTTAGAGCAAAGTTTTACCATTAAGTGACACAAAATGTTTCAGAAACGGTGTGTATCAGACCTGATATGCTTGGCTTTGTAGGGTTAATCATGTCCTTTGTTATTGCAAACCACATGGAAACTTGGATCCTTGTGTGGGGATGTTCCATTACAAAACAAATACACTTGAAAGAAAATAAACCGGGCCTCCTGTAACAGATCTCAGGTTGCTCTGAGTGTGGTAACTGTAGGATGGCGAAGAATTGGCTGTGATGAGATTTAAAGGGATCTCAGCCAAGACTAACTCCAGCAGGTGATTCTGACACCAGCGCAGTACTGTGATCTGACTAGGAGTTTCACTTAATCAGACCATCAAAGTTCTTCAGGGATATGATTATACTGTTCAAACACACTAGTAACACAATGTTCCCACTTCCACTTCAGTTTGTGTGATAGGGGAAAGAAAGGAGGGAGAAAATTGAGGAACTGCATGTTTTAGTTGTTGGATTCCTGCTAGTGAACAAGAGTTTCTTTGAATCTCATATGTTCTGGGTCATCCCGGATATTTAGACCAGTTTTGTTGGCACTCATCACCTTGGTTAGTGTTGGAAAGAGCAAGTCAAGCGCACACTCCTGCGCAGACACTTGTGCAAGCTTTACATAAAAACACTTATCCTCTCTTTTACTGCTGCTTTATCAGATTAGTTTGAAATGACTTGCTGGTTGTGAACTATTCGGGTTATGACCATTTAGTTTATCCAGTTTCTTATTACAGTTTTATTACACAGACTATAAATAAAGTATTATTTTGAATAGATCAGAGCAGTATCCAGCATTTGCTTTTGTTTCTCTTCATGAAATATACAGAGCAAGAAAGATCAGAAAAAAACAAGCCTGAAAATTACACAATATGAACTAAGCGGTTCTTCCCACAGATCTTTCACCTCCTGCAGTCAGTCTTCATATTCTTAAGAGATTTTGCTCCACAGTTATGTAATCTGGAGTCCGTGTTTGACTTTAACATGTAAATCCCAGAAGATTATGATTGTAATACATATGCATTCCCCTGTGCAGGACCATGACTACCTCAACAGCAGGAAAAGGGGGATGTCCAAGAGACTGACCAGGGACCTCCCACTTGTCAAGCTTCTTAACATTTCCATCACCCTGTCCCCTTTCCTGGGTGTGGACACCCAACAGTTCCACACCTCCCTCATCGATGGCACCGAGGCCTTCTGGCTCAGCCTCCCTTCAGCCCCACATGGACAGCTGGTGAGACCTCACTGCCACAAGCCATCACCCTGCAAAATAATTAACCCAGTTCACATTACTCCCCATGGGAATATTTCCACCTGAGGAGTCTCTGTTGGGTATTTTGAAGCTGGTGGGTGCACAGTTTCCTTTTTTAATAGTATAACCAATCAACAGTAAACATCAAGAGCTCGTTCCAAATAAGACTTTCACTCATCATGAATATGACATAATCCAATGACAGAGGAAGTCATTTCAGTGTAAAATAAATTTGCGTTTGCTTGTTCCATGCAGGTCCCCGTGATGAGTCAGTGGCGAGGAAAGTTCTGCGTAAAGCTGAACCTCACAAACCCAGGAGCGGTGAGCTGGTTTCTGGACCGGGTTGGATCTTTGCAGGCCCATTTAGGAATGGAGTATGTCATGCTGGAGGGGGGCGAGAGGAATCTGTTTGAGGAGCAGGCCCTGCGTCGGCCACTCGCTCTGGCCGGGGACAAGTACATTGAGCTTCTGGCTGATGTGGCCACAAGGATAGGAGACTCCACCGTCCTGACAGCAGGGACACGGTAATCACTTGGACACCAGCTTTTCTGTGCATGTTCCATGATTATACATGTATAAATCACACAGTGCTCCTTGTGCGGCTCAGGTCGAACCACAAGCCTTTGTTCGTGAAGATGAGCCCCTTGCAGTCTGACTGGAGCTCGCTGGGGCTGAGGGCCATCATTCCCGCCCTGCTGCACCACACTCTGCTGGGATACAACTTCCTCATTCCTGATGCAGTAGGTAATACAACAACGTATGTATAGCTTTCTATCGACTCCAATAACGCAATGATATTTTAACCTTAAATAAAGAAAAAAAAAATCAGTTTCTGGTCGCGAGCACAAAAGAAATCCGGACATATTCACGTAATCGTCCAAATTCCTCCGATGCTGGTTCTCAGCCATAGACAGCCGATGTCTGTGAGAAAACTATTCACTTTGAAGTAGAGAAAACAGAGAACTGTCAACCGCACAGACAGAACAGGCTATTGTGGATGTCCATTTTATTTATTAAAACTATAACATTGTTCATGTTTTCTCATATCTAATACTTTCCCTGTCTCTATCTTTTAATTCCTCTAATCACAGGAGGCTCTCTGTCTGGAGACCTGGTCACGGACGAAGAGTTGTTCATCCGTTGGCTGGAAATTGCAGCCTTTCTCCCAGTTATCAGCTTCCACACGCCACCCTGGGTCTACGGAGAGGACCAGGTACATATGACCGTAAACTGAACTCGCGCTACAAAGCGATGCATCCGGCTGAGATGGATGACATAACAGCTGTGCCGCGTCATTGGAAAAGCTTCCCAGGTTGGCATTCCTTTCCAGACTAGTAAAGATTTTCACCTGAGAGGATTTATTACAGGGAGCTCAAATGCAGTGAGGTGTGAATGCTGCCAATTAGATGTTCCAGAAGAAGGAGGGGGATTATCCTTCACACACTGCCGATGAAAAAAAACATTAGAGGTGTAGTTTATTGACTCAGCTGCCTCCCTTCCGTTCTGCATCTCCAGTACTGGGAAGTTCCCACGGATGCTTTTGCTGAGGAGCTTTAGGACTGCTGAGACTTGATGTATCAAAACTCTGACCTGGCAGGAGAGGGAGGGCCGACCGGCCTCTTCCCCGCTGGAAACGGGATGAGATTTTCACTGCACGCAGCAGGAACACACAGTGTACGGCCTCCGGTGATGGATACTGATATTTTTGACAACAAGTTGCAGCGCTCAGGTTCCTGAAAAAATTTGGGTTTATGGGAGGATGCAGGCTTTCCACCCCTCTTCGTCGCCTTTCCTCATTTCATTCACCTGTGGTTAAGAGGCCATCTGTTTTGAATTGCAACCCTTATTCTAGATTTATGGCTCACTTTCACTCTCAAGGGCCACTTCGGCTGGAATGATAATGAATTTGAGGACAAGTCTTGGAAAAATACTTTATTGTGGCAATTAAAATTTCCATGAGTAATTGACAAGTGTGACAGAGTGGGAGTGATCAACTGTATTTTTCCAGTAGCAGAAGAAGAAGAAGAAGAAGGCAGGGAAACATTCTGCTAGCGACCTTTGTTGCGTGACAAAGATTAAAATGTTTTTGGACAGCCAGACGTTTTACAGCAGTGAGTTTTCCATTTCGGTGTGTAGCATAGACTTCAGCTTATAAAGTCAGATGGAATGAGAGTTAGAGGATGTTTAGGGGAGCTAACGGGCAGCTGCGTCGCACGAGATCAACGGCTCTTTTACGGGAGTTTTACTGTGTTTTTAAAGTACACCTTTTTATTTGCAGTGTGACACTTTGCAAAGTCACTGACAGTTCACAGCAAGGACTGCGCTGGACTCAGAGAGAAAAAAAAAACCCAAAGCCACACACATGCCTGGCTTCTCAATTAGAAAAAGATCCACTCAAACCTGGGCTGTGAGTCAAGTTTATTCCAAATTCTCCCAATCCCAACTCATGAAAATACATTTTTTATAGATGCGGTCAAGTTTTGTTTTAGTCACGGGACACTGAGGAGGATGTGACCCTTCTAGGAATGCTGAAGTCGTTCTGTTAGAGGGAGACAGGAGGAAATCTTGGACAGTGTTAAACTGGCTAAGTAAAGTTTTCCCTCTGCGTGTCTGGCTGAAGATATGACACAAACGTCCAAAGCAGACCTCATGGTCCGTTTTGTTTTTGTCCTGAAGTCCTCGTGGGATCATTTAGTTTAGAGAATTGCTTTGGTTTATATTGGTTTAACTTTTTCAGTTACTCTAGATTTCTTCAAAATAAATTTGGCTGAATATCAATCAAAGACGTAATCACCTCTGAGTGAAAAAACAGCCTGATGAAAAGCAGACAGTGATCCCTCCTCATCTATTTTAAGTAGATCATTTTGTCCCAGTTCCTTTTTGTCTGTTCATTCCGTAAGCCTTCTTAACTTCATGATGTCTCGACTCGTGACTCAGGTGCTTAACCTCACTCGGACCTACATTATGAAGCACCAGAGCGATGTGGTACCACTGCTGGAGGAATGTGCAGAGGAGTGGCAGATGACGGGAAATCCCATCTACCGGCCAATGTGGTGGCTTAGTCCCAGTGATCCCATGACTTTCACCATTGATGACCAGTTCCTCATTGGAGACAAGGTAAGTTTGTTTTATTCAGATTATGGAAGATTAGCTTCTGTCTTTTTGGTATATTTGATGGTGAAATAAATATCCCAAAGTGTATCATGTGCCTTTTCTATTAAATTTAACAGTCTTTGTTTTTGTCACAACTTTTTTTTCCATTTCCAGGTCTTAGTGGCGCCAGTAGTGGAGAAGGGGGCAGTGCAGAGGGATATTTATTTACCCGACGGGGGTTTCCAGTGGCAGGACAGCCGGAACGGGCAGGTGTTTGATGGCGGGACGTTTCTGCAGGACTACCCTGTTCCTCTGGAGGAGGTGGCTGTTTTCTTACGGAAAAGCTGAGTCATGCAACCGATCCACTGAATCCCCTGACTTAACTTGTTACTGTTTTGAGTCAAATTATTATTATTATTATTTTTCTGAATGACTTGTGCTGTTTCCAACTTGCACTTTTCAACTAAAGACCATTGACCCTGTCTCAAGTTCTGCCTTGAGATAATACCTAGAAAGAGTATTTTTTTATACTTGCACTTTACAGTTTAAAGTTGTTTGTATTTTGTTCCCTCTGTGACATTTTTTTTCTTCTTTTAAAAAAAAATGTAAATCAGTTTTACCTCTCGGGTGATTTGTTTCTGGACTTCTATTTTTTCACATATTCTTCATCTTTCTTTTTTTTGTTTGTTTTTTGTTTTTTGTTTTTAGTGTGTGTGTATAGTTCCGGACAAATCTGTGTGTTTACATATTGCCTTTCTACAGTCTTTAAATCCTTAGTCGCTGCTGGCTCTCTTCATCAGGAGGAACAAAGCAAGCCCCATCGTTGGCTTAAAAGAATCTGAATCTCTCTAGAAGACCAAATGAAGGAACGGGAAAAAACAGAGAAAGATATTTTAAGGTTGTTTTTTTGGAGGGGGGGGTGGGGGGTGCTCACCTGGAGGAAGTTAGGTCACAGAAAGCTGAAACGGGGACAGGCACACCGTGTTGCTCACTCATGGAAAGGCTTTTACTTGAACCTATCAGACTGAGGGGCTGATGTTTTATGAATGTACCTCAAGTTACAGATTTTCACTGCTTTCTAGTCATTACACACACATTTTAGCACATATTCCTTCTTTACTTAAGTTGAAATAATTACCATACCCTTCTGTTGTACATGTTATCTGAATGTCCCTAAGTACTGTATCCTACAGGATCCTATAAATTGTTGGGGGTGGCGATTAGCTGTGCTCTTTCATGAGAGCCAAATAAATTTCTAAAGAAAATTCTGGAAATATTATTGTTTTGGTGGAAAAGAGCTTTCAAACAAATAGCTTGATGTTTGAGTTAATATGGAAATATCTTCCTTTAGTAACTTATTTTGTGACTTGTGACTGATGCAGTTTAGAAAGGGGTCAGCCTGAAGGTATTATCAGCCCGACACAAAGCTAACCTGGTTCATCAGGCAATTACACAACCAGTAGAAAACTATTCAGTTAATCTATTCAAAGAGTGAAATGTTGGCAGAATCTACTCAAAAAACATGAAATAGTAAAATGTAACATGCAAAGCTAATGCGATTAGCTTAACCATGTTGTTTGCTTAGCATCAAAGGCTCATATTTTCCTTTCCAAACCGAGGTGGCTCAGTTGGTAGGGCTGGTCATTCAGTGATTGTAAGGGTGGTTCGAATCCCGCCGCTCCCACCTCAGTCACCTGTTGTGTCCTTGGGCAAGACACCTTATCCTCATTGCCTCCAGGGATGACACCGCTGGTAAAACTCAATTGTAAGTGGCTTTGGATAAAAGTGTCAGCTGAAAATGAGAGTAATGTAAACACAGTATTGTGCTCTTTACTAAAAGTGCTGAAATGATGTTAGTCTCATCCTGGGCATGCTAGCTGCTGCTCTTTACCAGCAGTGAACCGGCTGCAGGGGCCTCTGCTGGCATCACACACAATGCACTTTTCCTGCATCGTTTTGTGACTTTGTCTTGTGCTTGTTTTGTGACTGAGAACTCACTTGAATTAACCAATTAGAGGGAAAATTGCATACATATTAGTCTTTAAGCCACCTCTCAAAATTAGCAAAACATTTCAATTGAATACCAAAATTTATGAGTTGGTTAACAGAACTTCAGAATGACTGAAATAGCTCAGATGGCGGTAGGTACGATTTTACTTTTTCATACAGTTCTCAGCAAAAAAAAAAAGGCTATTACCATTATTATCCGAGATGTATAAAGCATTGAACATAGCAATAACTACATATAATAGCACTGCCATCTTAGCAGTGATGTATATATACATATATATGTATATGGATTATTGTTGAAACAGAACAGGCTTATTGATCGACTGAGATCTGCTTTGATTATTTTTTGTAACAAAATTATAGGTTTTCCATTAAAAATGAGTTTCGTTGGAATTTTAAACATTTAATCCATGCGAGAACCAGAGATTAGGTGATTAAAGTTGAACCAGTGCTGTACTTGTCATACTTTTCTTTGGCAAAAACTATTTTTTTGTGTTTTTGAGAGCTAGCAAGAGGTTCACCGGTCACTTTAGTGCTTTTGTCCCCATGTGTTAACCTTATTGCTGGACTGTCCACTTTCACATCCATTGCTTTCTTCAGATTAGTTGTAACAAAATCCTTTTGTTGCAACTAATCTGTCACAGTTTTTTTTTAACCCTGACTTAATGCTCCAATGAAATGTACTCTGTGATTATATTCAGAAAAAATGCATCAAAATGCGTGTGGCTAGTTAGTCCCAGTATTCTGTCAGTTGCCATTGTTTAGTTTTGGGTTTGTTCTTTACAAGACAATCTTAACCGGCCAGCAGTGATGATACGGACTCTCAGATCTTATTGAAATGAACTCATCTAATGCGTTTACTGTATCAGCTCAAACACTCAGGTCTAATTAACCTAAACAATCACCAAATGTCTTAGTGCAACGCAGTATGTTGTGAACACACTGACGTCTTAATAATCTCTTGCAGAGCAGAATGTACAACGTGCAAACTGTGATTTCCCACGGCCCTTCGTTTGAGGAGCTTTTAGTTCCCATGACAATGCCTTTGTGGAACGTTGTGTTATGTTCACATATATGTTGCAGGAAAAGCTTTGATGTGTTATTCCTTCCCTCGTATCTACAGCAGCCATATGCTTTATTTGATATGCCACTCTTAAATCTGGGCAAAGATGAGTGTCTGGATTATTGCAGTATGAGCAATGAAAATATTACGATGACTGTGCCATTACAAGTGTTTTTTTTCCTTTCCTGTAAATCAGAGAACGTAGAATGAAAAAGTTGCAATAAAGTTTACATTTTCTTACTTCACTTTGTCAAGTCATTAAATTCATGCTTATTTCAGGACACATTGGACGAGTGGGTGAACCGCTGACTTCAGAACTAAAAATATGAGTTCAGTCAATATATTGATTAAAAAAGTTATTGATAAACAAGAAAAAAGTAATAAACTAAAATTCATTGAAAAGGAGCTATAACTTTGACCTGTGAGTGTTAATTGTAACCCATGTATTTTAAACATCTTTAGATTTTTATTCATAAAATATGCCTCAACTGTTCCTCTGCACCATCACTGCATTTTAGAACTGTTTTTAAAAACACCACAACTCCCTTAAGATATCCATTAAAGTGGAAAAATGAAGACGTCAGTATGCAAGTTGTTTTGAATTTTTAATGTGTGTTATATCCAAAACTGTTTCTGCTTGGTTGAACTTGCAACATGCATGATAGTAAATATCAGAGATATCTGCTGTACTTTGGTAATTTACACAACCACTTTCCTTCACTCATGCCAGAAAGTTTATGTCTGTATTCCTGCGTGTGTGCAGATGATTAACATCTGCACTAATTCCATTTAAAAGTACTCAGAGATGTTTATAGCTTTGGTGAGATTTCAGTGGGAGACATGTATTCCTCCTGGCTTCCTCTCAGCTCCTTTTTCTTACCTTCTCCTGCTACTTGGCCCATTTCCACCTGGAGGCCCCACTCCCTTCTCTTTTAGTGCAGTCGGACAGGTGCAGCTGGCCGCAGACATGCAGAGTCCCTCCACGCCAACAGCCAAGCTCACCCTCTCCGTTTACACCCGCCCCCTAATCACTGAGATTCATATGCCACTTTTTAAAAATCTGGGCTCCGTTCTCAGCCAGATAAAATTCACAAGACAAGCTAGTGTGGCTCCACGGTTTGTGAGGTGATAAAGTTACAGTGTGAGAGACCTGAGAGGATTCTTCCTCACAGGACAGCAGAGATTAGAGAGCTATTTTGCTGGCAAAACCTTAAATGACCTTCACAATATGAGCTCTCATTTTCAGCCAAAATGCAGTTACCTTCACAGTTCTTCATAAATTGTCCTTTATTTTAATGTTCAGAATAAATGTTTGATATCAATCCTTTTCTGTGAGTTCCACTTTAATGTTAATCCACAACACAATAGCCCAGTTCTTTCCAGAAACCTTGTGGTTAAAGACATCGGCGCTCAGACAAACACTAAGCAGCAGCGGCCCAATTATTTTACCCTCATTCTCATAATCAACATTTGACCCAATTAAATTGGGGCCTGTGCAAGTTGTCCAGCAGGAAAAACAAATTGTCTTGCCAAACCCCAAATCAAGAATGGCCTACACGATCTACATACAGTAGCAGCAATGGCAGCGGACAGAATCCCTCTACCCGTTAGCATCTATCAGTGATTACCACCAATCAAGATGAAATCACCTCTTCTGCAGCATGCATGAACGGCTAATAAAGGCTGTTAGGTTAGGCTGCATTTGGCTTCCCTCTTTTCTTTGAGCGTGGTGTAGAGCAAGAGGCACATGAATTAAACTGGTGACAAGCAGAGGCCACGCATCCCTCCAAAGTCTACTTTTAGAAAGTGCAAGGTTTTAGGTTTCAATGTCTGCTCATGAACAAATGAGTTTTCCAACTTGCCAATTAGGTGCACAATCTAATCTAAAAGCTTGTTGTCCTCAAGCCAGCTGTCCAAGTCTCACTGATTTGCCTTTATTTTCCCCAGTACCTTACATTTCAAATAGAGGAAAAGTTTCCTTCAGCCTTTCTGTTGATCTTACTCATTGCACTGAAAACAGACACACTTACTGACATCTGAACGATTATACAGAAAGAAACGGCTTTGAAATTGATCCTTTTTCCTCACGAAGCCAAACTGCAAGTTCCCAGAGTAGGTGAGGGGCAAGCAGACCTCAGGAATGCAGTCTTGAAACATTAGTCTTGTATCGGAAGCTCAGGGTGGGGTGACATCAGGGGCAGAGGAGATACCATTGTGGAGGTGTGTGTTTGGGAAAGAAATAGAGAGGGGGAGATTAAGTTGTTGCACAGGAGCTAGAAGAAAACCAGTCAGATGTAGTCACTTCCTGTCTGCTCTCACTGGAAATCATCACCTCTTCTTGCCTTTTAAAAGTCTTCCGTTCAGTTTAAGGTAATCACTGAAAACACCCCGAACGGCCTGAGTGGAGGGATTTATTAATACCACACAAGGAACTGGCCTCATGGTGCTGTCCACTTGAGCCCATCCACCTGTTTGTGAGGCAGGCTGTTGCTATCAGCCACCTATTCTGTGATTATATAATCACTCAGCTAAGGAAGGAAAGATCTCATTTTCACACCGGACTGGCTTCAAGGCATTTACAAATGCAACAAAGTCAGTAAAGCTGTGAGCACATAACTCATTTGCTCATTCATTCTCTATACCTCTGATTCCAACTCAGGAGGGAAGCTGGAGCCTATCGTACACCTTGGACAGGTCACCAGTCTACTGTAGGCCCTGAGCTAACCACCAGATGCAATGTAAAGTTTGATGTTTCAGTTTAAGGGAGTTTCTTTATTTTATCAGCCTGTGGAATCACCCATATGATGCCACCAACATGAGAGGTTGGAGAGACGGTTGGAATCCAGTATGTTTGCCTAAAAAATGCTTTCTTTTTGTTCCCGCCCTGTCACTGGGTGCTAAACAGCTCATCTGTTGTTTGTAGTTCAAGTTTTTCCTCTGAGCTACACTGTTACAAAAAAGTTTGTGCAAGATATTTAGATACTTATCCTAATAAAGTTATAGATATTAAAATAAGATAGTATCTGCTATCAGCTGATCTCCCTCTAAACGGCAATCACAGCAGAGCACCCTTCTCTCTATGTCAGAGTTTCTGATCTGATCTTAGACCACATAAAGTACTGTAAGTGCTATACCCACTAAAATACCAGTTTCTGGACTTTTGAAGGCTTGAGTTCATTGTGTTGGATCTGACTGAGAAACACAGAAACTTATCAATCATCATGTAGCCCGGATCAAAATGATAAACCTTTCATCATTATTTCACTCTAAAAGGTGCCACTGTACGAAACATAAGAGTCATGCTAAGTAAGATGCAAAATTAGATGCCTTAACTTAAAATTACAAAGAAAGTTTTCCCTAAAGTGATAAATTAAGTCATCATATAAGGCATTTGATCATATTCACCCAGCTGCCCAGGGTCTACTTTATGTCTCAGCTTATAGCAGCTGTAGAAGCTCCTGTCCCCTCTCACACAGTCGAATTAGCCAATGGAAGGATGGAGGTTTCCCCCTCTGCTGGTCATAAGATAAAATGCACATTTGAGTTCTCACTTAAATTGTACATGGATGCATGATATCATCAGCAGCTAAAGTCTCATTCAATTTTTTATACTCCTCCATTAAAGAAAACACTAAATATACAATCGCTTCTAAATAACAAGAGAATTATTAAAAAAAATTGAAGTGAAAGTGAAATAAGACGTTGTCTTTATAACAAGACTTTATTGAACAGAGTTTGAAAAAATAAAGAAACAAAATGATCCCAGACCAATGAAAGCACTTTGCACGGGTGCAGAAGTCTGAAGGTTAAAGAAAACCCTTTTTTCCTGCGATTGCCTCATAGGATTGTTAATACAAAATATTAGCGTCCGAGTGATGCGATCATATTTGCTTGTTTTTCAAATATATTTTTATTAAACCACAATTCCAAAACAATGTCATGATTTTCATTCAGTTTTTATTTATTACTTTTATGAATTTCATCATATTTCAGTGGCAGCTGCTGTTTTTTCCTTCTTTAATGCAATGAATAATTTGGGGGACTATATGTCCTACATCTGTATTTTTAACCACTCAGAAGAGGCAGAAGGTGGAAATAGGTGCAGAAGCAACAAATTGAGAAAAATGTGTTTTTCAAAAACAAAGAATGCATTTCAGAAATATAAGGAAATTAAATGTTCGTCTCTGTAGTAAATGTTTTACCACATTTAAGTGCAGTTATATATACAGTATATATGTTCAAATATATACTTTGACCTGTTTATTATTTAATCTATTTAAAAACTACTGCCAGAAACCATTGTATTTGAACAAATTTAATAATTCATTAATAATTTCTACCTTATCCAAATTAAGTTTTTAGGATAGCTTTTACCACTTTTAGTACTTCGGACACCTTCTTTTATTGTATTATTGTGCCCTTTTATTTTTTATTTTTTAAATCCATTTTAATTTGTTTTCTCATTCTCTGTTAAGCACTTTGGTCAACTCTGGTTTTGTATAAAGTGCCATACAAATAAAGATTGATTGATTGATAAGTAGTTAACAATCAATCAGCAATGGTGGAGAAAATTGTGTCTTTCTTCTCAAAAGTTTATGCGAACACACTTAAGAGGCCTCATACGTGATACAGCTGTTTGACATTCACTTTATTGTTAAAACTGTGTTTGGTATATCAGCTGCTTGTCTTCTTTTTTTATTTTACATTTCTTTAAATTAAAGGCAAACATATACAGCTTCAAAAACCATGCAGCAGTGTAAACATGAATTCTACTGAGATAAAAAGTCAGACAACTAAAACATACTGGCAAAGAGTGATCATAAAAATGTCAAATGAAAGGACACAAGCATTATGTGTGTTTTACTTCAACTCAAAAAGTTTTAACATCATGCGTATCATTTGCCACATTCAGCAGGTAAATATGATTAATCTGAATGAAGAGGTTAAAACCTGGAAAAATAAATATGGACTGACAACATATACATAAAAGAAAAAAATAAGATCCCTGTACATGACAAACCCAACCACAACTGCCTTTCTCCAAGAGAAAATGTTAAAGAAAAGGATTTTTAGAGGAACTAACAAACTACGAAATGATTCTCCGCCCCATCTGGATGAGGCAACAGCTGCAACAGACCACCAGGCAGAATACTCATCCATGTTTACAGCTCATCATAACGTGAAAAAGGCCAAGATGTTGCAGACCAACTGTGGAGTGCACAACACAAAAGTATAGTTAACCCCCAAAATGAAAATAAATAGCTGGCCATTATATCCCCACATCCTGTCCTACCCACCAGCTCACTGGGGTCACACTGCATCTTCACCTCTACTGTAGCATGCAAACATAAGCAGTATTTCATCAGCCAGAGGTTTATAAACAGACAAAGTTCAGACAACCTGAACGTTCACAGCCACATCATAGTATCAGAAAGGCAATGGAGATGAGCCGGTAGCACCAGCTTCCTGTCCTGAGTGTCATGTCCAGAATCTCACAGATTCAGCTTTGGATCGATCATTTCACTCCACTGAGTTTTACAACTCAGCCTCCTTTTATAACTTAACCATAAGCAATTAGTGGACATTATAAAACAGGCAATTTCTTGTTCTTTAAATTCAGGTTTGCTGCTTTTGGTCAGTCACATGAGACTCAGGGGGGGCTGCAGCCAGGGAGATCAAACTTCAAACGAGCATAAAGTGATTTAAAAAGAAATAAAACAAAAAAAATTAAATAAAAGTATTGCACCATCTCACAATTTAAAATGTGATTAAATATTGGATGATGCTACTTTGAGCCAAAATGTCATTCGCTGTTAGTTTACTTGATCCCAGACTAGAAATTTCTTCCTCCCTTTCTGCCCTTTTTACATTAATGGGTCACTAAGGCACCGGTTAGTACAATTCTGTCAATAACTGCTTTGATCTGTGCACCACCTGAACCAGAAGCACTTTGCTGAAACATACAGTACACATGGTTGGCTCACAGACAACAACTGTAGTGTCCAAACACCTCTCAATAATCCTTATTATTATTATCATTATCTTTCAACATCAATTAAATTAAAAAAACCCAAATCCAAGAATTGATTTTGTACAAGCTTCAGGAAGAATAAATGTTTTGCTAAAACTGTTTGTTTTCTGTCTTCATTAAACCAATAAAGATCTCCATCACTTTCTGGCCTTCTTGCTGAGCTGGAAGAGATCCAGGATTTCCAGCATGGCCTGTCTGATGTTGTCACCAAAACGATGCGAGTCCTGTGAAGAAAGATAAAAACAAGAGAAGATTTTAGATAATGTACATGAAAGAAAACCTGCATGAATGGAAAACTGGGAGAGACTTGCAGTTTCTGGACTTGAGTGTTTGCTGGAGATGTGGAAGTTAATGAGGTCGTCACCAAGGATGATATAGGAAACACCGTAACCATCATCAGCCACCTCGAGGAAGAAGAAATAATCATTTCATTTACACTCAGAGTACATTTCTGATATGCTCATTTCCTATTAAAAAGATGTATAAAAACACAACATTGAATCACAGTGCACATACTTATGACCCGGCCCTGATGGCGCACACATCCACAGACCCAGAACATTCATCACTGCTGTTGCTTTGGTTTCAGCTGGAGGGGTTTAGACCTTTTTGGAACTCCTGATGGGTTTCTTTGCACCCTCTTTAATGCTTTTAATGTTTTATGTGAAACACTTTAAAGTTGATTTCGCTGGTTCTGAAACTACTTTTTCTTTCGGATTCTGACCATCAAGACCCTTAAGGTCTTTAAATCTTGCTCTGTGATTGTGTTTCAATCTCTTGCTCAAATGCTTGGATGAAAACTCTGAACTGCAGAGGGTCGCCATCAAAAACCAGAATTTCTACCGATGGAAGAGCAGCCAATCAGATTGCAGGCTACTTTCAGAACACCTCCCAGCTTGAAAAAATATATTTCATGTAGTTTTAATCAAAAGAAAGATTGATCAAATTAATGGATTATTTCAATAACCTCCAAAATAAACTTAATGAAAAAAAAGAAAATCCTATTATGCCTCAATCACACCACCTTACAGTATATTCAGCTACCAACAAACTATTCACAAGCCTAACAGGCGTGATGAAATAAACGTATAAAATCATCCACACATTAAATATCACCATGGAAAACTAAACTATGTGCATAAATCTCACATTCATTTAATCAATCTTTCACATGCATACATCTAGAATAGGGGGAAAAAGGACTTGGAGAATTAATGATTGCACTGAAGTGACCAAATGTTACAGTAGAGTACATAACGTAATATTTAATTAAATGACTTGCATGACAGGAGGACTGCACAACTATCTTTACCCAGCCTTTTAAAAATAACCATCCAGACTGATTTATATGAACTTACTGGACCAAATCCACCTCCGGAGGACACATATTCTGGGTGTCTGGCAAGATCAAATAGTTCAACCTGCTGCAGAGGGGTCTGGCTGGTGGAGAGCCTCCACGGCTCAGACAGAACCTAAATATAAGAAGGCAACACAACGCTGCAGTTAGCAGAGATTAACAAGAAAAATGGTGAGTGTTTCCACAACAGCTCATACCTCCTTAAGGAATGCCGAGTCCTCTCCCAGATATTTAGAAACCACATAAAGACAGAAAAGGTGGCGATCGATGCCCTGTCCTGTCATTGCCAAGCGGTACATGTTTTGGTGTTTCTCTGCTGCTACTTTTAGCAACCTGAGGCGCTCTTCTCTCTAAAATGATGGGGGGGGGAATGGAAGAGCATGGTTTGCACATTGGAGCAGCATTCAGTCGACAATCAGAGGTGTAGTGCGTGTGGGGACTCACCGTCTCATCTCTGATCATGGAGCGCACAAAGTCACAAGTCTCCACAGTGCAGGAGCGCACGGTTTCTGTTCGACCCTCACGGAACAAGCGAGTCATGGAAGCTTCGTACGTCAGGCAGAACTTCCCTTTGTCCTGTGAAGAATGAAAATTAGCTTGAACTTTAAAGTAGTCCTGTTATTTTACAAGTTGTTGATGAGTTAATAATTTATCCTATAATGACTTTAACCATGCTTGAAACACAAAACCACAGATCTGAGGAGTGCATACTCCCACATACAGTAGACTGCACTTTTAGGGGAAAAAAAACGAAAGTTTGACTACAGCAGCATCTCATCTCTTGGGTTGTTGCTGCCCTCTGGTGATGGAAAAAAAGATGTGCAACTTGAAAATCTTTCCTGCTCTGCAGAAAGCTGTGGCTCAAATTTAGAGCCCATACACTAAACAATGAAATATAAAGTAATATCATATAAGATTACACTTTTAAAAAGTTTTAGTTCTTTCTAGTTATTCTAAATTTTTTCATTTCCTTCAGTGTATTCTACCTTTCTAATTGCTTTTTTAGAGTATGTTTTAAGTATGGTTTTAAGATTTCTTTGCTATATTTCAGATATGTTAGTGTGTTTTGTTTCTAAAGTATAATAAATAAAGTGGATTGCATGTAATTGCACCTACTCTGTAATGGGCCAGCTGGAGGGCAATCTGGATGAAGGCATCGGGGCTGGTGCGGCACTTCTTAATCAACCCCTTTCCAAACTCATCAAAGGGGATAATGTGACAGTCCACGTCATCTGCAAGACTCTGGGCGACCGCCAGAGAGTTCTCGATGACCTCCTGGCACTGCAGGATGTCAGAAATGTATGTTTTGAAGCATGGCACAAATAATGATACAATTACAAATCAATTCCAGTGGGAAGAGGGGATGTCAGCGCCATGTGGGTTCCCAGTTTTACCTCAACAGGAAGGTCCCACTGCAGCCTCTGAGGACCAGGCAGGCTGGGATGGGGCACTCCTTTGCAGTGACCATCCTCTGTGTATCCCAGCTTTACAGGATCCATAGAAAGTACTTGCTACAACACAGTCAGGTGTTTACATAATTGATGTAAAGTTTCAGGAAGATGTATTCAGATTGTTGAGCTACCTAAATTCAGTCAATGTTTATCCGTGCAGCAGGTATTCCGAAACCTCGATTTATTGTAATATGAGACATTGTTTGTGACAAAATCATAAGCAAGTTTACCTCCCACAGATGGCCGACAATGGGTGCATCGGCCCAGGAGTGCTCTGCGTTCAGTCCCATTGTGCCATTCTTGAAAACTATCAGATTGAAGGACTTATCGAACCACCTGAAAGAAACGCATGTGATTAGCCACGGATTTTTACTTAATATTTCAGCAACAAAAGTAAGATCTCCCCCACCTGTCGTAGCACTTTCCATGAAGCAGGGACTTGGCATAACAGTCCAGAGACTTGACCTTGTTGTCTGGGTCGTAACGCTGCTCGGTATCATCGAGGGTGACAAAGAAAGCAGCCTTCTCTATGGCGTCCAGAGCTTGCTTGTTCTTACCACGGCTGAAGTATGTGTCTCGTGCCTTTGCCCAGGGGGTTCTACAGCAGGAAAGATGTAGAAAATCAGATTTTCTAGTTTGTTGTTGAACAGCGTATCATACAACACCTATTTTACAGCAGTCACTTCCTGCACAACATAACCCAGCTCTGTAAAATACCCACCTCTCCCCTGCTGTAAGTGCTGCTAGTTTCTCCTCTCCTGGCAGAGGCTCCGACTTGTCTGCCAAGATCCTCTCCATCTGCTGCTCTATCTCCCGTGGCAACAGCAGCCGCCCATCGTAAAACATCCACACCTTGAAGAAACGGCCCTTATGGTACACAGCAATGTGTTTGCTCTCGTTCATGTGCTGCAGGGTATCTGAGCCAGAGGCATGGACGGAAGAGAGCGGGAGATGGAAAGAAGCAAAGTTTGGACTAGTTAACGGGAGAAATTCAGTCTGCGGCTTTAAAGCTTCATATGCTCTTGCACATCACTTATTTTGGGATGTGGAAAGTTAATTTGGAGAATAAAATTTTAGGAAAAAAAAAGACAAAGGCCAAGATCAAAAAACAGTATAGAGCATGGATGTCACATTATTTCATTTCTGATGAAACTAGGTGTGTTAGAAGTTGGTTCAGGAAAAATAATGTGAATTCCATGTTTCTGTTTCTATCCATTTATTTTTACCAATGATTTCCAATGTGATGTGTTGCATGCTGATAGGGGCTGTTCAGTTCCAGAGCTAAAGGACGTGCAGGAAGTGAGATGAAAAGGGAAAGTAATCTGGGAACAGGAGGTGGATGGTAATACAATGGCTGAGGCAATGTTTGTTTGAGCGGCACTGTGCATAACTGAGAGGAACCAATTCAAAGGCACCGTTTGCATGTTATCTTTACTGCAAAGTTTGAATAAAATTTAGGCGATACCCAGTGTTCGAACAAGCATTGACCAAAATTAGTGCAGTGGGAAACCCAGAGAAGGAAACAATCTAACATGCTCTCGCAATACTTATGCTATCGAGATCCCTTATTAAAGGAATCCTCCAGCAAAATGTATATGAGCTGAGTAACTAACGCAACAGCTTTAGATTTAGTTAACGCGCCAATGAGCTTTGGATAACTCCTAACTCATATTCTGTTATCTGTACTCGATTAAAGCTAGAAAATGTCATGACTTCCTGGAGGTCTTCAATAACAGGAGAGATAAAAATGTCCAGTTTAGATACAAACTGATGAACAAACAGTGGCATAAAAAATGACAGGTCATAGTTTTGACTTGTAAAACTGGTTCTAGTCTTGGTTATAGGGCAAATTATTACATGCAATGAAGGTCCCAAACACACTGACTTTGCATAAAATATGTTAGTTCAACTGAAACTAAACAACAGTCCTTATCTGCTTCCAGCAAGGTTGTTGTTTGGCTCACTCAGAAATCAGCGATGATTTCTGCAGCTTTAAACAGGATCACAAACAGTAAAGCTCAACTATATGACATATATCCACAAATTCCCTGAATGAATGCATTATTTCCTTTAACTAATGAGAAAAATATATATATGTAGATATATATGTAGACATACTGAGGTCAGCGTAACGTCATTTAACATCTTACCTTTACACTGTCCCTTTTCTGCCCTCCAAACTCTCACACACCAGAGTTCAGTCTCATGCAAATTACTCCAATGTGCATTAATCAGCACACATGCATTACCGTTTCATGGAGGTCTGATTATTGCTTATCCAAACAGATGGACACATGTCCCAAGGAGAGGTACAGCAGGAGTAGTGTGGAGGAGGCGGCACTGCTAAACACTCTACCTGTTTCTACACCTGGGACACGACTCGTGTTGAACATACGCTCGTATTGGGCAGAGCACATGGGAATAGTGTGTAGGAGCATGAGCTGAAAAGCAAAAGGGGAGAGTCAAACACACAGATGACAAAGTAAATTCACTAAAATCCCCAGAGAGCAGCGGCAGACACACACCTACATGGAGTCAAGCATGGATAAAGCAGAGTGGGATTGATGTGGATTGGTTTGACAAGCAGTTGAAAGGAGGAGGAGGGGCATCAGATGGAAGCCAGGGGAAGTCATGAGAAGGGTCCAGAAACCAGTGGATTGCTAACTCAACAACAGCAACACAGCACGGATGCATCAGAACTTTTTACTCCTACTTTTAGGATATTTAATATTAATAAAATGCCAATAAAAAGCTGTGCTGCTGAGGATGAGTATAGAAGTCACAGTTTCCAAGGGAGTGTTGCTGTAACAACTAATGTCACATGACAGAGGGGGTCAGAGGGCTCGGTGGAGATGTGCCCTCCTCTTACCTGACTCCACACCAGGGATGCGGGAGGTGTTAAACATTCGCTCCCACTGAGCAGAACACAGAGGAATCTTGTTCGCCAGCAAGTAAATCTAACGCAGTGTCCGACGCAGCGAAAGGACAAAACAGTAAAACAGAGACAACTGAATGTGAGTGTGCAACACGGCGAGCTCATGCATTTCTGTGCGTATAAATGCACACAGCTGGTCTTTGTAAGACTTAAAGTGTGCATTTGCACTACATAAAGTAGTGGCGTGCATGTTTGGGTTTGCATCATGCAGGCTGGTAAAGGGCAAAGGACTGAGAGAGGTGCAGGAGAAGAAGACGCCACAGAGTGTCTGTTAAACGGCGTTCACTAATGTTATAGGCTTATCTCACTGCTGGTAATCACATCAATATTTCAATGAAGACAAGCAAAAAGCACAGTGCACGGCTCGATCCAGAGTCACAATAAAACAGTGAGCTGACATGATATCAAGCATCTCTCTAATCATTCAAAATATTGTGGATAACAAACTCATTTCAAAGCACACAAAAACAGGTTATATGAGATAAGCAGACTTCAGTGTAAAATCAAAAGACAAACACTGAGATAAAGCTAAAAGAGAAAGTTAAACATTTTCTTAAAACTGTTGAGGTCAAACATGCACTTATGTAATGCTTATAAAAGCGTGATTGGATTAAAAAAAGGTTCTGTGTCATGAAAGACCAGGAGCAGGTCACACTCACGGGTTTGATCTGAGCTCTGTCCAGTTTTCTTCTGTACAGCATGATGGAATGGATGGCATTAGCGGCCCGGGCAGCTTGGATGTGGGTGGGGAAAACGTACAGAAAATCCTGCACGGGGACATTGACGGTAATAAATTATATTATATTATATTATATAGCCACAGAAAAGTGAGTCCAGCCTGAGATGTGTTGCAGTTGGTTGTTTTTCCTCAAGTAGAAGTCAGACTACCTATTGGCTGAGCTGAAAGCTGATTCAGAGAAATAAACTAAGAGCTTTGAAAGGACGAACTTGGCCTGTTTAATATTCTGCACTGTTTTACTTTAGCTTTGCATAATGTGTTTCTTATTCACTCAGTCGCAGT
>JAVQJG010028014.1:0-20525 GCA_036024015.1 Craterocephalus amniculus
CCTTGGATTCCTTTAATTTCTATATTTTGTCTAATAGCGGCTGCTAATGGCTCTATGAAAATGGCAAAAAGTGAAGGGGAGAGTGGGCAGCCCTGCCTGGTGCCTCTCTGTAAGCGGAAGCTTGGAGTAGTTTGATCGTTGGTTTTCACACACGCATTTGGGTTGTTATATAATATTTTTATCCAGTTTATGAACGATGGTCCGAATCCAAATTTGCCTAAGGTTGCAAATAAGAAGTTCCAGTTTACCCTGTCAAAGGCTTTTTCTGCATCTAAAGAAATTATTGTGGATTCTAGATTATGTGAAGTCGAGTAATCTATGAGGTTAATTAGTCTGCGCATGTTTGTATGAATTTCAACAATGGGCCCAAAGATGAAAATATGAAAAAGGGTATAAGCTCATGAAGAGATGGATCATTGTCCAGAGCCAATGTACAAATAACACCTTTTATCATTTTGTATCTGTTTGGGAAGGAAAATATATCAAGGGAATGTGCAAATACCTATGAAAGTAACTGAAATCTACATTTGACATTATTAGCATGCCCTGTCGCTCAAACTGTCTATGATCACCTTCCATCATATGTGTCAGCCTGTGCTTCATGAAAAGACTGTGACAGGCAGTGTGTGGGATGTCCCTTTGATGGATCTGCACTTGTCTTTTTCAGCAGCTGCTTATTACTGCCAGACTAAGAAGGCTGTAAATACACTGCACAATTCATTTGATTACATTTAGTGCTCAGAGGTGCAACTATTTGATTATCACCTGGACTACACAGTCTTTGGATAAGACAAAGGGAGACAAAAAAATGTGAAAAAAGATCAGGTCTGAAATATTATCTATTCATAAAATGAAAAAAAGTTTCCATTCTAATGATACATCAACTTCCTGGATATTTTAAAATACATTTGTGATTCAACATTCATCAATATATGCTGTTTCATTTGAAATACTTGTAATCCAGTGTCTTTGACAAACATGTGGTTTCATAGCCTCTGTAGACTGAAAGTCTGAAATGCACACATCAGTAGCAAGACCATTTACCATGCACCATTTGAATCTACCATTTAATGGTGAGAAAAATGTTGCATACATTTCAAGTTGTAAGGTAGAGGAAGGTAATTATGACTGTTGTGGCTTATTGCAACACTTAATTAAAACTGAGTTGTCAGTACTGTTACTTCTTATGCTCAGAATCAGTATACTTGTGTTTTTTCTGGCAATTTCTTTACTCCATTTCTTTAGTTTTTCAGTACAAGCAGGAAATCATCCCACATTAAATGCTCCAGATTACAGTTGTTCCTCAGTATACTGCCAAAATGCAAAAGTAACGTGGGTTCCTTTTGAACATTAGATATATGCTGTCAATAAAAAATGGAAGCTAAAAGTATACAATATGTACATAATGTACATTATATACAGGATATATCCTGCAGGTTTATGTGATAACAGATTATTAACAATGTATTCGACACAGACACACACAGACACATAAACTAAGATAATATTAGCACCGTTCAAGACAGAGCAGGTATCAATAACTAATTTAAAAAGTCCATTTAATAAACAGCTGAATGTTTGTTTCTCTACGAAGTGGTTTTAAGGGACACAGGAAGTCAGTGTAACTAGGGAACACCGTCGTTGTCATGGTGAGAGCCTCTACCGCCAAATAAACTTTTGTAACTCCTGAAGAAATGGGCATCGGTTTTTATCGGGGCTAAATCGAAGTTTGCTGCACGTATTTGTGAGGAAAAGTATAGATACTGATATAAAAACTGGAAAATATCTATTTTTAAACTAGCTGGAGAAATGGAGTCTGAGCTGACTGAGGGTAAAAGCATGCGCTCCAATAAACACAACAGCAGCTTCAGCGATAACGTGGAGTTTCTTACACCTGTGGTACCAGATTAAAAATTTTTTCCCATTACGTTTCGTAGTATCTATGATGCTATACAAGCTAACTTTTTAATGTATATACTACTTTGTCTTATTTGATTAATAATAACTAATCGTTTTCTGCAGATTAACAGCTGCAAGTTGCACCTCAGTGTCAAGTCACTTGTACCTGGAAGAGTGCAGGCAATGGTGAGTCTGATAACATATTATTCAAAGAAGAGCATTAGCTACATATCCAGTACTAACTGGATTTATTTTTAAATGCAAAAATTTCATTTGTTGCAAAATTGTAAATGAACATTGTAAACATAAAGTGTAGGGTAGACATGGTTATTGGTGCCTTTTTAATTGATAAATGAGTCAAATAAGGAGAGAAACAACCTGGAATTAAATAGTTTAGTGTTTTTGTTTTTCATGCTGTGGGTCCCTTTCTACTGCCTGTTTTGTCATTACATGGCAATGTATAACTCCAGACTAAATTCCTTTGAAAATGTTAATTATGTTTTCTGCTGTGAACTGCTTGAAGATACAGACCTTTTTTTTATTTTGCAGCTGGGACTGTTTTTGGTTGCAATCACAAAATAGTGAATAAATGTGTCTATGGTAATTTGAGGTCATATTGTTTTACATTTCACTGTTGTCTGGGATTTTTCAATTATGGATGATGCCATGAAGGGGTTGAGTGGGCTGCAGACCTTTTCAAGGCCTGAATCAATCTGATGCAGGGACAGAACATTATGTTAACACCTCCTGGTACACATATTTTAGTACCAACTATATTAGAGCATTTTTTCGTTGAATTTATTCAGTATCTTTAGGTGTTATATAAAGCTGTTCTGATAATTCGAATAGGTTTTTGTTCTTTATTTCAGATTTTATTTCTGACCTGTAGAATTGTAACTAATTGTTGACTTTCCATTGCCTGCTTCACTTGTTATGTTTTCTGTTTTACAGACTGAAGATTTCATGAAGAAAACAAATATGAGACCCACCCACACAATTAAACATACTTACTCAGGTAGGCTTGACCCATTTCACTCATTCAATCACTCACTCGCCAATCGCCTAAGAGGATTTTGTGTGACTCTGCATCATGCAATACATTCATGAATGGCTATGGTATGCAAAGAATCCCATGCTTTGTTTGCAAACCTTGTTTTAAGATACCACATCTTTTGTAGAAAATGGGTTGCATACATGCAGTCGAACCAGAGTTGCCAGTGAGAACTCTGCAGATCTTCCTGCCCGGAGTGTAGTGCTGCTGACAAGCAGTGCTCCAGTTTCATATGTTAAAAACAAGGCCAGAGACAAACCAAAGAGACCAACACACAGTGCCTCATACCTTCATGCTGCCATAAAAAATCACAGGGTGGCAGGTAAAGATGGTAATATTAATATAATGAAAGTTATAAAAACTGTTATAATGCTTTCTTTTAAATTAATGTAAACATGACAATTATTTTTATGCAATGATCCAGTGAATATTCTGAATTCAGTTTATCATGTTTATATTAGGTGGTTCTGCAGGATGTAATCCCATTGCTGCTGCATCAGATTTTCCCTTTGCTCAGTTGCATTTTGCTTCCAGTTATCAGCGAATTGACTGGGACAGGTGAGTTCTGTTTCCTTCACTCTCCAGCAGATGTGAAATTAAAACGGTGTACTGAAGATCAAAATATTTTAACTTTAAGACACTATATGTTTTGGCCTTGTCTTAGGCCAAGGCAGTTCTGCTTATCTTTGCGATTAATTATTATATATTCCATCCCAATCGTTACTGAGTTTCATAATCTCAAGCTGACCCCTTACTTTCAGGAGAAATTATTACCAGGCTGTGAAGTGAAAAGGAAAATATTTCAGATTTCCACCAGGGAGCAGCAAAGTGTTTTTGAATAAACACTACAGCCCTCGTCTCCACTGAGCACTTACACTGACAAAGAATTCATTTGCTCCAAATGTAATCAGCAAAGGTTTTTCTTTCAGTATGTAAAGCGGATACAAAATTGGTTATATAAATCCTTAACCTGAAGTTAATTCATGAAAATTAGAGCCAAATGTATATTTCTTGGAAGTGATTTCTTTCAATTACTGTATCAAGGCACTCCCTGAAGGAATTCCCCCAGCTGGATGTCATGAAAGAGCTGCAGCTTCTTAACCTCCAGCACAATCTGATCACCAGGATCCAGCATCTGTCACATCTACAGCAACTAATTCTGTTAAATTTGCATGACAACCACATCTCTGATATGACTGGCATTGAGGCTCTGTGGTCTTTCCGGATTCTCCTGCTGGGAAAGAACAGGTTGGTTGTCACAACTGGAATCACAAGCAAATATACGGTACTTTATTTGAGATTTGTCTGCTGGTACTGTCGGGTTCATTTTGTGTTAGTATGGCATGCTGAGTGTCTTCATTCCTTTATAAATAACACCTTTAAAGTTTAATGTTAATGACGTGTGGGTTGTGAAAGACCTCTTCTTTCCATTGTGAGTTTTGCACTGTTTCATCCACTTGGTGTTACATTGTAAGCTTTAGAAGTGTGGGCTTTCAAAGGCCAAAATAATTACAAATGAATTTACCGCTGTGTAATTTGTATTTCAAAAGGTTGGTGGAAGGAAGATGAAAGACAACTATGTAGACAATATTAAAATCTTCCAGTCGAGCTCTTGTTTGTTCCACTCTGTGTTGCATATCCTTTTTAGATGCACTCTATGTCTGTGGTCTTTTTAGTTACTGAAAAGTGAGGGATCCCACTGTCTAATGGTTCTACCATCTCTGTTTGCTCTTGGAATAAAGTGTATCAACATTTGTTATTATAAACCCATTATCAGCTGACCACTATTGTGCACATAAGACAAAGTGGTAAAAAAAAAGCCTTCCAAATCATTTAGATATATTTTGACATTTTATATTTTGTGTATATTTCATGTTGTGAATTAGATTTTACATCACCTTCATATTGATCATTTTCAGAATCCAGAAAATTTGCTGCCTGGAAAAGTTGTCCAAACTCAACATCCTGGATTTGCACAACAATCAGGTACGAATTTACTGGAGGACCTACAGTGTGTGTGAATTTAGTTGTGTAATTTACTCGTCAGTACTATTCCTATAAAGCACAACAGAGCTGGTTGTCCCCCCACCTCCTCCACACAATAAATTATCAGTGCCATTTGAGATGCAGCCTTATACATGCTGGAGTCAATCAGACCTGACAGCAGGAGGCCAGGCGTGATCATTCAGAGTCTGCTGGCCTACAACATGATGCATTTTCAGGCCTGACATTTGTAGATTAACAAATACATTTTTTGTTTTAAGACAAACAAAAAACAGGATTTTTTTAAATGGATAAAACATAGTAACAACATTTTCTTTTTAAAGCCAGAAATCTTGTGAGATGTTTCTTTTGTTTTTGTTCCCAGCACTCTGACATGGCAAAGAATTAAACCGTCACAATCCACAGGTTCTTGTTTCGGGTCTACTCCAACGTTCAATTTCTCAGCGAGCCCAGTGTAATTTATTCAACAGGCACAACTCTTTCCATGTTTTCAGCATTGGGAACAGCTTTAAGTTGCCTCAGATCATAATCTTTTTACTACTAATTTTGTAGCTGTTTGTTCGTCCTCTGCGACTGAGCTCAGCTCGCTGAAATTAAAAGTCTTAAGACATCAAATGATGTCAGATGAAGATTTCAACAGCTCCTGGAAAGGATAAATAGAACAGAAAGGCTTCCCCTGGTCAATTTAGTGTATTGCCAGTGTGCCGCCCACGCTCCTCCTCAGAGAGCCACTCCAGAGCTCTGGTAAGACTCCTTCCTGTTCTGGTGTTGGCTGCTCTTCACATGAGCAGGCATCCCAATTACTGTTCAATGACTGCTAGAGTGTTATGTTATCGTCTTTCCTGACAGAGGATGCTTTGTTGCCTCGGGTCCTGGATCTTGTGCATCCTAATTGCATCTTTGTTGCACATTTAAGGAGTTTTCACAATGTCATGATTGATATTCAGCCTTAGAAAAAAATGAATGAATAAACTCTTCTGTTGTGTCCCATTTGGTAATAAGAGCGCACTACATTCAGGCTTAGCAATTTGTTGGCAGACTCATTTTGTGGAGCAGATGATAAACCTATTGTTCTCACTAGACGAAATGTCCTTTTAGTCAACCACAGACCTAGAAGATCCCCGTTTTGTGCACTCAGATTGCAGTTTGGTCACATGTATTCAGCACTTTTTCTAAATCATGAGAGACCTAACCAATGAAATATAATCTGAATTGCTGCTGAAATGCTGATACGACTTTATAAATTGACCCATAAAACACTAGCTGCTTGTCCTTTTTCAATCTGTGGGGATGCTTTGACTCCCAGCTGTACATCACTGTCATCTGCTCTTCCTCCCTTCCTCAAACTGGGAGGCTCACAGTGCTACAAACCTATCTAGTTCCCATTTGTTGTAGTGGAAGGATGTGGTTTCATTTCCAGCATGCTGGAATTTTTCAAAAGGCTATACTCACTTTGGGAGTGTGTGTGCAATCCACCGTCCCAGTAACCAAGATTTTGGTTTGCTATGTGACCTAGCATTGCTGAGTAACCAGGTCTTCTGTTAGGCTGGGATGTTTTTAGAAATTAACAAAGAATTCCTGCAAAATGTATTAATAATAAAAAAGTTAGCTTAACTTGTGCATGTTTCCTTATTGCACGTTATGAAGTGCTGATATTTATTACAGGAGGCTTGACTCAGTGTGATCTGTTTGATATGAGCATATCTCTGTGGGACGATGCAAATTGAGGGCAGCGACTCCTCACAGTAATGCTGTTGGATTTGCTGTTACCAGTGATGCAGTATATGTCCTTTTCATTATATTGTCTACAAAAAAGCATGGCAAGAGCTGATCCTACCTTACTTGCTCTTGATCAAGACCAAGCCTGCTGTCTTGTCTGTGCAGAAAACTATTTTCCTGGTGTTTCTTTTCTTTAATTCCTTAATTCTTTGATAATAACAGTCAAGTTCAAGTTATTATTCATTCATGATGTGTTCAACAGATTTTACTTAATATTCCCTTGGAGTTTAAAGTACAAACACAAGACCAGCAAAGACCAGCAAATACACTTGTATTTGTCTAACACTTTTTGCAAAGAGAAAAAAATACACAATGTTATTATTGTATATTCAGTATTTCTCTGTAGTTTTGTGAATCAGTTTTTCTTCTTTTTACATTTTAAATACATGGACATCATCCTGTTATGATCTATGTTTACAGAGCCTATTTCTAGAATAACTACTTATCTCATTCAAAACCAACATTATGTCTTGCTTTTATATTTATAAGCACTTGTGTTTGACTGAAACCTTGAACTTTTAATGACCCTTTTACTCATTCCTCACATGTTTATGTGCATTGTAGGAAACAAACACGCCACAGTAAAAACCACTGGGTATGACACATTTTAAGTGTCACAGGTGCTCTTAAATATTCTCTCCCACACAGAGAGGTGAAGAGAGCATCAGATTTCACCTTAGCTACATGTTTGTTTCTCTAATTTCGGGGGTTCAGATGGAAGTCATGGCTTAATGAACAGTAACTGGCTGAAAATAAGTTATTTGAGATCTTCAGTGCTGCAGATTGCTGCTGTTATACAACTTACTCTGACTATAAGGTATGGCAGTAGTAATGCACGTTTCTCTTGTGTGATGTCTAGATGGGATGAAATTAAGTTCCCTGTTTTTTTTCTATTTTTCTTTCTTGCACCCAAAGCGCTTTTAGTAGTAGTAGTAGTAATAATTTCAAATGGCTTTGAGCCATCTGGCACCACGTAAGTGTCAACTGTGGACTGATTATGTATTATTCCTGTTTTGTACTTTTTCTTTCTCTCATTGTGCTTTCAGATCAGCAGGATAGAAAACGTCTCTCACCTGAATGAGCTGCAGGTGTTGAACCTGTCTGGAAACCACATCTCAATAGTGGAAAACTTGCAGGGCATGGACTCTTTGACTGAACTAAACTTGCACAACAACTGCATTTCTAATGTGGTGAGTGGCCTCTTTACTAATAAGTGACAGTTTAACTGTTTTATTAATTTAATACCAAATAGTATTAAGTTAAAAGTATTGTGTGCTCTACTTTTTGTTTGGTTTTACAACAGCTGACAATACGTATAAAAATACTATATACATTTTTTTCTGTCTTGCAACAATTCAAAACATAAATGTTGCAGGAGTTGTTAGTTAGCTGCAGATTTGATATGTTTTTGGCTCCTCACATTGCTGAGTTTAACTGGTTTGATGCAGCTTCACTCTATCTGATCCGGTGTGATCATAGATCTTTGTTTACTGCAGCAAGCAGATGTATCGACTCAAGTCTGTAATTATCAATGTTCTGGTTTCACACGGTGAATACAACAACTACCTTGTGAAATTGTAAAAGTTCCTGCTGCTACTAATAAAAAAAGAAAAAAAAAGAAAGGAGGAAAGTAATTTTTCTGCTTCTCAATGAAAATCAAACCCAGACTTTTTTCTTTGACAAGATGCAGGAAAATGTTTCTCACAGGATGAAGATGCATGTGCCATCATTCATTCATCTTTGATGTTCTTCTCACTCCTCTTTGACCAGATTCCCTTGGATGGTTTTTGTTTTTCTGAGACAGGATCACATATGGCAGTTTTTACTTCACAACATCACAAACACAGGAATTATATCAATAGAATCTTTGTATGTAAGTCAGTGGTGAAATGTATCTTGTTTGTGTTACCCAGGGAGACATAGCTCACCACCCGTAACCTCCCACTGACTCTCCACCGCAGTCACGGAGAAACTGGATATTCTAAACACGGAAATTCACTTCCCTCGGTTTCTATAGTTTTAATCTGATAAACAGCGGAGTGCATGCCAAAACAGGCCCCTTCATTTGTATGCAAATCCCCTAAGCCCTTTCCTGCTTTTTGGGGTAGAAAATAAAGGGAAAAAAAACAACAAAATCGAGAGTTGTGACTCAACCGAAAGCCCTTCCCATAACTCACCCTGTCCTCTGCCTGCAAACTGTGCGCTCCTAATTATTGGATGTAATGTTTTATTTGATACATGGGAGAGGAAAAATACTACCTGCTATCAGCAGTTTCTGTAGTCTCTGTCATTAGTGCTGACCACTACTCAGTTTTTTCCATTAAAGAAGGGGAAAGCAAATAAAATGTGATATTCTTGACCGGATAAAGAGACTACGTTGAAAAGAAATAATGGACTTGATTATAACTTGGGCTCAACCGTTCAATAAGTTATATGCTTATTTGCTACGTGCACATTATTGCCGGTCCTTGTAATTAAAAGTTAAAAACTGATGTTAATTCATTTAGTCTTATTTGATCCAGTAAACATTGTAGCAGCAGCCCCAGTCTCTCTTAACATATATTTATGTTGTAACATAACTATTTCTGTTTAGTTTGATTATAAATTAGATCCAGAAATGTTTATTATGTGTATTAATGACATTTACAAGCATCAAATGTATTAAAGTTTGTGTTATTTGCAGATGACATTTTTTGTTCAGATGTGGAACTGCAGCAGTTACAGTATGTATGATTTAAGAGTGAAACTTAATTTTAAAAGAAGTTTAAGTTACAAAAAAGGTACAAAATGCAAATATTAACTATGAGCTTGACACACCAGGACACTGATAATGGTGTGACTCTGTATAAAGTCAGAAATATTGTGGTGTTGGCCATAAAAGGCTATACTCTCTACTCCTTTTCAGACATGGACTTTACAGATGTAATTATATTAAACTCCATCTATCACATCTCAGAGTTATTCTTACAACATAAGCGATACCACATGAATCATCCTTTAGACATATTTGAAAAGGTTTTGTATTTACACTTGGTCTTAGGTGGGCGTTTCCATTGTGCCAACCTTAGTCAGTATGTAAGTGAAGCATCAAGCCTCTGCCTGAAGATCATTCCTTCCAGCAGCCAGAAGAACAAGAGCACTACAATACTGAATTTCCCTCTGGGATCAATAAAGTATTTTTCATTTAATTTCATTTCATTCATTTTATATTTTTGGCAGCAGCTGCAATGATTTGTGTGGAAGAGAGCAGCAGTCAGCATGAGAAAGGATAAAACAGACAAAACAGAAAGGCATCAGCCAGAGGCAAGCTGGCCTTATTCTTTAGCAGAAAAGTTTGTCTTGTTCTGAGCTGCTGCATCATTAAGGTACAGGTACATTAGCTTAATTAGCTCAAGGCGCGTGTTAGGTCAGCTCTACCTTGTTGCCACAAGTTTGCCCTAAAATGCAGAAAAATATCCAGATTTTATCTGGGACTTCCAAAGTAGGTCAGTTGACAGTAATAGCAATGGTCAAAATGTATAAAAATGGCCCAGAGAACACACAAAATGTTTGAAAACAGAAAGTATAGCTAAAAAGAAAAGCCAAGAGAAAATCACATTTCTATTCTACAATGTATATAAGGGTCGAAAGGATTTTGATTGACATGTGACCTTTTGCAATCTAGTGCAACCACAGTTGATGCCATGGCATCTGCAGGCGTAGTACACAATAGCAGAGGCCAAATGTGTGCCAACTAAGATCACACTCACAGTCTATTATATTGTGCCAAAACTAAACAGCTTACAGTGTGAGAAAACCAATCTCCATTCACCTCCATCCGTGTCTACATGAGCATCTTTCATGCCCTTTTGTGGTGTGTGTGTGTAGTTGCATGACACACTGAAAGCTTTGATGAGTGCTTTCTCTGTGTTTGTAATACCTCTGCCGGAGCTAAGTATAAGTGTGAAAAATAACGACACGCAAGCTGTCAGTGGGAAGAGGGTGGAGCTGGGATAAAGAGGTGAAGGCACGGACACCTAAATATACTCCTGCAGGCATGCAGACACGCAGCAATACAGCTGTACACAGCCACACAACAAATTCTGATTGGTTCTAATTGATCAGGTTGTCCGACCTAGAGACCACATTGGTGGGCGATTGTTATACAGCTCATCAGCTCGGTGATGACATCATTCTGTCTGAGACAGGGCTATATTTAGATTAAGGCAGTGTGCAGTGGCTGCTGTGCTCTCAGCAACCATACAGGGGCTTGCATCGTCTCTGGGATGTGGTAGATCGTGAGTATTGGTTAAGCCTGACAGCATGACTTGCAGGTTTAAAGGAGATAAAGCAATCTTGGCTCCAGTGCTACAACGCACAGCACTTCACCGGAAATAAGATACATTCTGTTATTGGATGCTTTTTTACTTATGAATATAGGCAGGTTGTCCTCATAAAAGCAGTAATAGCAATGTTTATCTATCCATTATCTATAATTCATTATCATGTAGAGAGATGAAGGGTGCTGAAGCTCCTGAAACTGACATGATGGGAGATAATTTATTAAAATATAGCTTGAAATATTTCCATTACTAACTTGCATATGGGCCAGATACCTTTAAAAAGTGTTCATGTCGTCTTTTTCATATTTCATTATCTTGTGAGCAGAGTAAAAGGTGCAGCAGAATTAGGGGTTGTAAATAAAAATAATTTTAATCAGAATCGAGATTCTTGTCCATCAAGATTTAGAATCGTTTAAAAATGTCCAAGAATTGATTTTTTTAAAAGGCTAAAAATTGGTAGCTCTGATTACTTTCAAAGCTGTTTTGCTAAATGACAAAGATATGTTTAACTTTGCCAGGTTAGCTAAATTTAAACTGTTTTTTGATGAAAATAATTAGTTTTCTTTCAACTACTGAAACAATTCATCAGAGCTGTTTCTGCCTTATAGAGGAACGGATTAATCAGCAAGTTTTGTTACTAAAAGAGGATTGAATATAAATTAAGATCGGTTTGAATCGAGAATCGGTACAGAAACTTTCAACAGTACATCATAACAGCTTTAGCTCAAAGGTAGCTTAGTAAGATTTCATTCTGGGTTTATAGCGAAGGCATGCTCCCAGTGGTTATAAAGAAATGCCAAGTGGCTCACATTTCATAGTATTACAAATTGTTTGATTGGCTTCTCTTACCCCTACGATTAGTTTGCAGCGGTAGTTAATAGGAACAATGGAGATCAAGGTCTGAAAGGCCAAGGAAAAGTTCCCAGAAAACTACTTATAGGATTGCTGGATAGGCAAAAAAAACCCCATTAAACAGACCTTCAGGAACTTTTACTGTAGCAGAGTAAACAATGCTGTTGTCCTCTTCTAACAGCAACTCCAGACTTTCCTTGGGGAGATCAACATAAGAAAACGTTCCCAGCTTCGCCCTCATAAAAAACAAACTTAATATATTTTGGAAGAACCTCATCTCCTGTCAAACACAGGGGTGGATCCATCATGCTGGGCTTCTGTTGCAGCTGTTGGAGAGAGAAAGAAAATGACTTTTAATCCTTTGTAGTACTGAAGAGTTATTGATGTATAGATTGATCAACCAAATAAGTTAAAAGCATGAATGTAATTGTGTGAAAAGAGGTCATTTCTATTTCCATGTGTAAATCTGACACTTTTACATTATATAAACACAGCTCATACATATAAAGTGGCAAAAAATCCTGTAAGCCCTGCTTCTGATGCTTTCTGTACCTGTTCAAGCAGTAACATGGTCAGCTTATTGGAGAGGATAGTTTAATGTTGGATAACTGTACGTGGGCTTGTGGATTTACTGTTACAGAGACTGTGCTGCAGTGTTGTATTGTTCCCTACAGAGGAGCTAGGTTAATGTGTTATTTCAGCACAGGGAGGCAGAAAATGTGAGGGAGGATGCGAGGCGTTGGCTGAAATAAGGCTAGATGCTGACGCAGCTCATTCAGATTGCTGCTGGGAGGATCCTCTCTGCTTCCAGCATGTGAAACACTGCCTGTCCACACACACACACACACACACACAGCCCAGATCCTGATACAACCGAACATAATATGCCCCCCCCGTTGGAATCTGATTAGTGGTTGCGGTCATGACATTGTCTTTGTCCCTGTGTCCAGTTCAGCGTGCCATCTGGCCAGCTGCTGCTCTTTACCCCACCCCCTCTCACTGAAGTCTGCATTGATTTTGACACTGAGCTAGCTCGTCTGCCAAAGGAAAAACTCATCCCAGTTTTCATCCACTGAATTTATCAAAGTTAATGTTCTGGCGTGATGCGGTGCAGCACCGCAACCGTCTGCCTGCTGTGTGTGCCGCTGCTGGATCTACATGTTCCAGTTAGCATTCTAAGCTAGCCTCCTGCAGCAGGGCATCACTGCATTAGTGCAGCACACACTCTCCACTCTCCCTCCCCTCCCTACCCCCCGTTCTCCTCATGCTCTCTCTCATTCTCTCCCTCCCTCTCCATCGCCCCTCCTCTCCATGTGCAGACAAGGCAGCATTATGCGTGTGTGTGTGTGTGTGTGCATGCGCAGGGTGGATGGGGATGCTGAATGCTGGAGCAGAGAGCTGCAAGGTGACTGAGGGAATGGAGAGGGATCCAGAGCTGTGACGATGCAGTGCCCTCTTCCCGAGCATCTTCCTTTCTTCACACCCATCCATCTCTCTGTCTTCCCTCTCCCTCTTTCTCTGTGTAGACTGAGGTGGACCGCCTGCCCTGCTTGCAGCGCCTCTTTCTCAGCTGCAACAACATCATCAGGTAGGAGCTTGTACTGCTTAACTCCCTCCTTCCCACAGGGCAGGACAGTGCCACGTCCCCTCCTCTGGCACATATTACAGGACACACACACAAACACTCACAGCCTCACACAGGGTTGCTGTAGTAAGCAGTTTCTTTACCCAACCTGATGGGCTGTTAATTACCAATATTTAACATGTTGCTACTTAAGAAATATGTCAAAATTCATGAAAGTTGATCAGGCAAAAAAGTGTTATTTGTACTAATTACATATTTAAAGGTTGAGTGAATTTTAATCTTGGCTATGTAAATGTGTGTTTTGCTTGGCTACAAATATAAACTCGCTGCATACACTTTTTCCTGTGTCTGTTCTGTTTGTCTTCTAACTGAGCTAAGAGTCAAGATATCATAGAGGAAACTTATTACAGCAGAATAACCTCCACACTGACTAAAGCTGTGTTGGATTCAGGGTGGGACAGGCTCCTTGCCCGTGGTCACCTTGTGCTGAGGCAGATCCGACCTGACATTTCATGCCAGCCTTGCTATTCCAGTGTCTGTGTGATTCAGCATCTGATGCACCATGCGGACATCAGGACAAAAAAAAAAGACAACAAATACTCAAATCATATCTCAAACTCCTCAGAACTTTATAGAGTAATATTTAGTTCCAAGTGTAATTTTTAATTCACTAATGAATTCATCTATAGTTTAGTTTTTTTTTTGTTTTAAGTGTCTGTTATATGAATACAACAACACCTTAGAAATGTGGTGTATGTACCTTGTGAAAGGGTTTGGTGCTGATAGGAGATGAATTGTGCTCTGTTGCTAGGTAGAGGCAGAGCACAGTCATCTACTACTGTACTCAGCCTACCCAGCAGAGGACCTTGGAGCAAAACTCCCTCATGAATGCCTGCAAATATTAGTTCAACAAATCCTAATTATGCATTTTCCATGAGTTCATGTAGGCACCGTATAAAATAGTAGTAAAAGAAAAGACAAAACAAGATGGAGGGAGTTGTGACGCCACCGAGATGAGGTCCCAGTCAGTAGTTTAAGCTCACACACATTTTTAATGTTCACTTCCTGTTAGGGTCTTTCAAGCTGGTAATGTTTCATTCACACTTGTTATTTCTCTATTAATGCACTGATGATGACGGTAATCATACCCAAGAGGGTGCTGGTCATTGTGAATACACAATGCAGAATGTGATTCAAAGGGTCAGACAACCTCTTCATGGCACTTATTTGTCTCTATTTTAACATGGTTATTACATTATGGGAACTGATGATGAAGCAGAATTGTTGCATGAGTTAGACTGACTGAGCAATGCTGGAGTTTTAACCTCCTCAAAACTGTGACTGAAAAATATTATGAATAATAATGATACTACTTTTTACTACAACCCAAAAGGAAGGGGATTGTAAAAATGAGCTCGATATTAGTTTTGGCTCAAAGGGTTCATGAGAGGTTATTATCTCGTCGACCACAGCATCCAAATACATCTCAGGCTAGCAGCAGGCAGTGCAGTAGGCCCATGGGTAGTTCCAGTCAAATTATTCATTAGGGTTATCACAACAAATTAGCAATGATACGATCTCCCCTGCCTAAGCTATCCTGATTTTGTTTTTCCCTGTTGCCACAGGGTGATTCATAGCAGCGTAGCCGAATTTTTTCCCTCTCAGTATCGCTAACTAGAGTAATTCCAGGCTGCCAGAGCTTCAGCTAAATGACAATTTGTTGTCACGCTAAAATCTTTTAAGTGGAAGCTAAAACAAAAGGTTTAGAGGCTGTCTCATATGACTTACTTGTGAGTAATACATCATCTCGCATTGTAAATTGCCCATGCAAAGGAGGAGTTTTAATGGATATCTTGAATTTCCTAGAAAATGTTCTCTCTTTGTCTTTTTAGTTTTGACCAGCTAGCCTGCCTTGGAGAGTCACGTTCCCTTTCTGAGCTCACCCTGGATGGGAATCCTGTAGCCCTGGAGACATGGTACAAGCAGGCCGTCCTGCGCTGTGTGCTTCACTTGAGACAGCTGGACATGAAGCGCATCACAGTAAGAAATAAGTTATATTATCTTCATGATCCAGACATGCTGTACACGTTGTTCCTCAGATATTCTTCATGATACTGTCCCAGTTAAAAACTAAACTCATCTCACATTCACCACCAGTTTGACATCTCCAGGTTAATATGCTTCTTAATGATGCTGTGCTATGCGCTCTCTGACACTAGTGCAAGATTCATCATGTTCTCTGGCACCAACAAATCAGTGATGAACTTATGACAACAAGATAAGCATTTGGAATATACATTATGTTTAAGCAATTGAACAAAACTGAGATTATTCTCATTATAAATGAAGTCATTGTTTTCGTTCGGTGTGCCAGCAATGTGCTGCAGTCAAATATCAGTATGCTTTGAGAAGCTGTCAAGCAGGGAGCACCCAGGTCTGAGCTTGTATTGCAGAGGAATCTATGACTACCACACACCTTGCCCTCAAAACATAGTTCTGATACTGTAAAAAGGAAAAAAAGTCATAGCTCCACTTTCATTAACTTTCATGTATTTACATGATAAGATGCAATTTCATGGGGTTTAGCAGGTTTCATGATTTCCTCAGCAAACCGCTGCCTCCTGCTTCCAGTCCTGGAAACAGGACTTTTATTTGTCAATGACTTCAGTCAGCCTGTTAACCATGGACTTATTTATTCTTCGACCCACAGGATTGGAGTAGCATACCTCCACTGCACTACGCTGTAAAGCTGTCAGAAACTTAAGACTGACTGCTTTTTGCTTGTCCTTTTTGATGAATGTGTACCATACAAGCAAAAAAGAAAATTTCATTATATATATTAAAGGCAGATACTATCTCATCAGGAAAGAAAATATGTTTGAATTCATAGATGAGCTGGAAATAATTTGGATGCTTTTAAAGAAATGGAATACATACAATCTATTTAATTCTCTCAGAGAGAGAGCAGAGTGAGGCTAGCATTTAGCCTCTGTTGATCAAGAAGAAGCATCGTCTCTGCTTGCTTGTCAGCAGACAGCTGAATAACCTCCTGTTCTTAGCAGGCACAATTAGATTGTGCTGGCAGCATTGCATTCTGGGAGTTTTGGCTTTCCCCAACAGCTGGGCTCAGTTTATCTGAGACTAAACATCAGACAGATAATCCTGTGATGCAGCCAGCTGTCGTGAGAATCTCACCCAGGTTCCACAGCGGTCGATTTCTGGTGGAGAGAGGAGCCTTCTCCCAGACAGCATCTTTTGTGGTTGCCCCCTTCTCTCTTGAATAATTCAGAACTCATGAATGGAGCGACACTCTGATTGCACCAGCTATCCTTTACAGGACGAGGATCGGCGCATGGCAGGTGTACAAACTCGAAAAGAGGAGGAAAAGAAGAAGGAGAGTCACAAGCAGACCATTCATAAGGTACCACTTGAATCTGTCTGTTATCTTTTTCCTTCTTTCAGTGTACAGTGTGTACAGCGTATCAAATACACATCACATCCTATGTTTCACACAGCAGAATGATAAGTTATAAAAAGAGAGCAATAGGGCTGAAGCTTATGTATTCAATTGTTTTTGGTAGAAAGACGACAATCTTTTAGAAAGGTTCAAACAAATGTTTGATTATTCCAAAAACACCATATTAGTAAAATGATCTGATTTGTGCTGAAGTTACATTAACATTCAAGAAAGGATATGACAGCATCAAGAATTTAGGGTAATGATATCCAGGTTTCATCCGCTGGATACTGTTATATATTTTTCTTTGTTTAGCTTTAGATTTTTTACATAATGTTTTTTTCCCCCCTCAATTTTATTATTCTGCCCGTTATGCCTTCAAACCAATGTGTCTTTCCAGTGGAAAGGTTGAGTTTTATTGTGCCATTAAAACATTTTTCTGATCCTTTATAGACAGCAGAGGGTGTTAGGGAGGGGTAATATGTCCACAGGTGCACCATGTGTTCACAAATGATATCTTACTTCCTTTGATCTAGGATGTTTTATCTTGCACATGCATCTGCTTTGCAGTATATGTGATCATGTTGTGCCAAAGCACCTGCAGTGTCCTGCTGCACTGAAAGATGGGCTCAGTATTTCGGTAACCTAATGCTTGCTAATCCCTGGTGCTGAAAAAATGTGATATTGTGTGCCGCAGCCATGTTCATCAGGTCAAAGACTCTCACTATGAATTGATACTGACCCAGCTCTGTATCGATGAGTGGCACATTCCATAGCTAAGTATATTGAAACTAGAACTGGGCCAAGAAATAAAAGAATGGACATACAGCAGAGAGCGAGATGCCTTGAGAGTTCATTTATCCTGCTGGTGGAGATCACTACAAGTTGAATCAAAGTGTTGTAACAGTAAATTAATTAGATCAACACATGCATGTGCAATTTCAGATTGCATATGCAAATTTTGAGGTGAAGTAAAATCTGTGGCTGGTTCTTATACTCGAAGAAATCCAGTTCTTCATGTGACAGTCAGAACTCACAGGGAGTTTTTATGTGTTTGGTTGTATTTGTCTATTGAAGTCTTCTCTATTCATGTGTGGGTTCTGTTCAAGGAGAAGCGGCGTCTTGCAATCCGTAATGCTGCACAGCAGTGGGAGGGTGTCAGGGCCAGCTTGGAGCTGCCCCCGGCTAACGGTGCTAAGGAGGACGTTAGTCCAGAGAACAGCCCCACTCACAGCCCTGCACAGACCAATGGCCTTGCACTGGAGCCTTCACCAGATGAACCAAGGTGCTCGCCACACACTAATGTCTCACAATAGGAGCCAGTGTTCTTCAGAAGCAAATTATATTTCTGGTTATGAATCTAAAGTAGATATGATTTAGAGTTTTATATTTGAAGAAATCAATGTTCTGAATCCTATCATTTGTATGGTTTCTGAGGATTTTTTGTATGTGTGTAACAGGCGGGTAAGCCCAGGTTCAGGACCAGAGCGACCATTTGGGGGAACAGAAAGCAGACTCCGCACTAACAGTCGTCCAAACAGCCCACGAGATCCTAAGTAAGAGAAAAATGTTCAAACGTTGTCCTCTGTTCTTTCTAGTAAGGCAGAGTGACCTGTGTGTTTGCTTTAGGCACTGAGGCCTCAGCCGCTCCGGCCACTCCTCTGAGCTCTTTGGCAGTTACATGCAAGTCTGATCAGCAACTTTCCTAAATGTCAACGTCCAGGTCTGACATTCTCTCTTACAGAGATTGGGATTCAGGGCTTTATGAGTTATGAGAGGGAAAGCAGAGATAAAAGCTGAGGCCATGTCAACAATTATTATTACATGTTAGGGACGGCCTTTCCTTCCTGCACCAGGATGTGAAAATGGGCCCGAAGCAAAATCTTCACTGACAATGGCTTTCCTCTATAGGTTCTATTGTAACCTGGGGACAGCTGCTTAAGGGGTTGAGGTAAAAAATGAGGAGTCACACAATTCAATCCAGTACACGCTAATGATTTGTGAGTTTTATTACTTTGACCTGTATTGTATGACAGAATACCAAGGGGACTTTCCAAAGCTTGGCAGCACTAACGTGAAATAGAAGCAATATCTCTGAATAAAAGTTCAAAGGGTAACATTTTCAAAATGAGCCGTGGGTGGGAAATTGAAAAGTTTTTTTGGTGAGCAGTGTGTGGGTTTATAGAAAGGTTGTAATGCTTACACAGTGCCGTCCACTGCAGATGGCTCTTGAAATACTATATACAGAGAGAAACGTCCTCCACCACAGAAAGGGGGAAAGAGGATGATGTATGCACTTGTCTCTTTTCTGAGCTCTGTAAAACATCATTCTTACTTGACTGTCAGACAATGAACATCAGGTCCTCGAGGATTTGGATTCTATAGACAGCAGGAGAGGATTTGTTCTTATACTGTATATTATGAGGAGAGCATAAGATTTGTTCAAGGTAATTTATAATCCTGCTGCCCCAGATTGCTTCTTTGCTGGGTTGAGGGCTGGACCTGGCACATCTACGTATCTGGATCAGCTCTGTGATTGCTGGAGAATCACTTCATGTATTCTGTGTGTGCACGCTAAACCCGAGATGACAATCTTTATTTCTTCATTATGAGAAGTCTTCTGAAAACTGATTTTAAAGACAGCTCAGTAGTACAATTTTGAATGGTTCATGTTTTCTACTATGTAGACTATGCCCCAAAATATGGACAAAGTGTCCTTTTTCTTATAATCTATTCTTATGTTATCATAACCTTCACAGCAACTTTCTTACTATACTGTAAAAATGGGAGTACTGATATTTGCCAAATGTTTTGTATTGTTAGAAATCTGAAAAATCCACTGAGAAAGATACAACTACTATAAAATATTTGTTTCCACATATTCCTCAGAGGAATTCACTCAGTCATGATTGAACAAAATCATCTGTTTCACAAAATGGTTAAAAACTGTTTGAGCTGTTGTGCCATAAAGTGATCGTCTGCCAGAAACTGATCAAGAGTCGCGGGAGCGCGCATAGCCTCTAAATGCCGTGTCGCTCGGTTTCCCTCGGTGTCGCCAGACTGCACCTGTTCGATTCAGCATCAACCCGTCGTAACTCACAATTTCACGTGACTTAATAGCCTAGCTGGCATAAAAAAAAATCCTGTGTTTTGTTCAACATTAGTGTTTAAACTGATAGATTGCAAAGTGAAGACGACGAGATGATTGGGAACGTTTTTCAAGAATGTTGCTTCTTCACTATTCTCTGATCGCCTTTTAGGTCCAGTTAATATGATTTCTGTAATTAATCAGGAGTAAAGTGTCTTAAGAACTTATGTGCATTGCTATTAATAATTTCAATATGGATCAATGCTATTATGAACTTATTGAAAGGACAGAACTCCAAAGGGTCTTTTATTAAATCAAAATTAATGTCTTGTTTAATTTATAACTGGAATTAACTATAAAATGGCCATTCTTAGCCATTATTAGCCCAGAAAAAGCATAGAGGATGGTTGAATATTCAAAATGTGTTTTAATCTCATTAATAGAACTCTCTTGGTTAGGATATAGTTACTTTAAAATACAATGAACTC
>JAVQJG010028032.1:0-31828 GCA_036024015.1 Craterocephalus amniculus
TGTTAAGTGCTTGTTTTTGTTGTTTTTTGTTTTTGTTCTTTGTTGTTTTGTTTTTGTGTGTGTGTGAGTGTGTGTGTAAGTGCTGTATGTGCGTGTGTGTGAGAACAAGTGTCCAACAAGTCCTATGTAAAAATCAGATAAAAACGCAAAATTCGTAGAACCAAGTTATGGTAAGTGCATGGAGCAGGTAGTGCTGGGTCAGGTTGATGCTTTAAGTGTGAAAATGCTCTTCAAAGAGACGGACCTTGAGTTTGCTCTTAAAGGTAGAGACAGACTCTGAGGATCAGAGTTTGGTAGCTCATTCCACCATCGAGGGACAACAGAGGAGAAGAGTCTAGATGCTGATCTCATGCCGCGTTGTGTAGGAACCACCAGGCGTCTTTCAGTGGCAGAGCGCAGCTGACGAGAGGGAGCGTAGCTCTGGATGAAGGAGTGAAGGTAGGCAGGAGCCGTGTGTGTTAGGGATTGGTAAGCCAGAAGCAGAAATTTTTACTTTCTCTTCATCTATTTCCTATTTATTTTAACCGTTAACATCTATGGATATAAAGTCATGAATGGCAGAGAATTCCTTAAAGCTCATCCAGAAAAAAACTGAGGTTTTAAACATTGACCCTGAAGACCAGAGAGAGATCATTTTATCAAAAAAAAAAAAAAAACCTCAAACCTTCTCAGTATGAGAGAAATTTGGGTGATATTTTCCCATGTGAGCTGGATTTTATTCCACACATTAGAAATGTAACAAAGACAGAATTTTATCGTCTTATAATATTACCAGAGTCCGCCCTTTTTCTGCCAGCACAGAGGTGCTGATACATGCTTTTATTTCTAGTAGAATAGATCATTGCCCTGCTGTCTCTGCTCTTCCCAAAAAGAGCATCTCTAGCCTACAGTTACCCCAGAACTCAGCAACACAAGTTCTGATGAGCACCAGAGGCCGGGAACACATTACAGCAGTTTTAAAATTGCGGCATTGCCTGCCCTCCCTTTCAGGATTGATTTTCAGGTTCTTCTAGTGGTTTATAAATGTCTTAATGGTCCCGGGGCATCTTATTTATCTGACCTGATTTTAAATTATGAACCCTCGCAGACCCTGAGGTCCTCTGGTACTGGTCTTGTAAAGGCAGAACCAAAACCTCTGGTGAGGCCTCATTCCATCACCATGCCCCCAGACTCTGGAACAGCCATCCAGAGAACCTCAAGGCCACAGAGAGAGATGAGGTATAAAAAGAGGACCAAGACCTACGTATTTAGCTTAGCCTTTTACTGAATTTTCACTTTCTCTTCATCTATTTCCTATTTATTTTAACCGTATTTTTAACAAATTAAATGCTCAGCCATTTTTTTAAAGAAAAGGCTGAGCAGGAACTTTGCATATATTTTATTTTGATATACTGCATCTTAATTTTGCATTCCAGTTTTACAACTTGTGAAAGAATTCAGTAAATAAGCTAAACCCAGGAGACAAGGAAGCAAGGAGACAATGAAAAAATGCAACTTTAATTTTACAGTCATGTAAATGAGTAACGCAACCATTCAGTCTTTTATAGATTCATCATTGTTAATTTGCCACAATGCAATGAATAACTTTCCAAGGCACATTATTTCAGATATAACTAACTAAGCTTAAAAAACATTTGCAGCATTTTTATTTTCAAAGGGGAAAAAAGAAATATAAGAGTAGTATACATACTTTCACATGCTGAAAGTAAAATTACAGCACATCAGGATAAGTTAATGAAAAAAAAATCTTCCACTATGTTTCCACAATACATTTATTAGAGGTCTATGGATATTCAATCATATTTTCACATCAACATATGGAAAATTTATACAACTAGAGATATTTCTTAAAGGAAATAATGAAGGACTATTCCACACCTGTGTAAAAAATATCTTCGCAGTTAGTTGTTTGATTACATCCGAGCCTCTGAGATGGAGGGTTCTACATATTAAAGAGCTGTAATTCCTAAAGCCCTCATCCACTTAGTACTTGAGTACTCTCAAATTAAAGCTGAGCACATATTCATCACATAAATGTAACTTTAATATATCCTGGTAAGCAGCTATAATAACCTCAAAAAATTATTTGAGTCCAAATGGTTTGTTCTTTTTTCTTTGTATCAAAGCCTAAACTTTCAGGACCCAGCAGCTTCCTTTTCTGCCCATCCCACACATAGACTTAAAGTATATTGTGTTTTAAGCTGCAATCTGTCAAATCACATAAAAGTAGATGTAGACTTTTTTTATTTGCACCCATAATTATCTGTTAATGACAGAAAATAACCTGCACAAAAAGGAAATCTCTTAAAAAATACATAGTGTCACCGTTTTCAGCCTCCTCCTGTCTCTGTAATTGCATCTCTATTGTCTGTTCTTCTTTCCATCTTTCTGCCCGGCTATCTGAATTTACCTCATTCACTGTCATTCTCATCCATCTGTCCCTGCCTCCCGCTTACTCCTCATCCTGTCTCAGAGTGTTGAGTCACTCCTTGGGGCTGAGGCAGAGTGCGCAGAAAGAACAATCCCTCTGTCTCCAGCCTATCAGCCGTCCTTTGATAGAGCCGCAGTTATTGATTAAAATGTCTGAGAGCTCGTCCCTCTGGGGCCAGGAAGCTTATTTCAACCCTCTCCCTTCACTCTTCACACTCACTCTTCCTCTCCATATCTCTCTCTTTGCCTAACCCCTCTTTTTTTTCTTGCTGCCAATCCAGATCACTGATTCAATGATTGCCACATTGCAAATGCTGGCATTTGCTCCCTCTGTTCTACTGAACATGTGCACGTCCAGATGGATGTGACACTCTTTGAATCAACTAATCAATAGGTCATATCACTGTTTTTTATATAGAGTACATATTTCATTGGCATCAAGGAAACGGTAATATCTTACCATTGTAAATACTACCGGATAATGTGGTAAATCGAAAAAAGAATTTACTTGGATATATTTTTTTTTCTTCTTTCATTGATGGATATTTACACTTTTAGGGCCAAATCTAGAGTATCAGTAGGTTTGCGCATGTTAAAACTTGTGCAAACCTGACAGGACACACAAAAATATGTTCCTCTGATTTACTAAAGGGGTGTGCTGATGATTGCACCACTTACACTTACAAAGTAACATCAGCACTATATTTAAAACTATTTTTGCCTAGAAAATACTGGCAGGAGTAGAGGCAAATAAATAAAGCTTTGCACACAATGTAATTTAGTAAAAGTGTGAAAATTTTTGTTGTCTTATCTAACACTTCTGAAAAGCAAGTGCAAACTGGCTGCACCCTGCAGAAGCAACCAAATTCACGCATCGGTCTGATTCACAATATTTTCTGATGATCGGTGGAGGCAACGCATTTAGTTTTTATTCTTTTAATTCAATAACAATCAACACAGCAAACTCCACTATTCAACACGAGTTTAAATAAACAAAACAGCAGATTCACCACTTAACTCGATGGTTATTAAATCTCTGCTTAATTCCTCCTTCTTCTACCACCTGTGTGCCCTCTGTGAAAACCCAAACAATAGCAAAATAGACAAACTGTCACAAAGATTACAAACAGATTGCATTGCTCTATTATGATATAAGAAATTATATTTTCTGTTGTCATACTGTATCAATAACAAACATCTGACAGATCAAGCTGATAAGATGAAAACAAAACTACGAGTGCCTCTTGAATATAATACTGTGCAAACATGCTTATTTTTTTCAGAATTCGAATGTGTCTGCAACAAAACTGGAAGATACAAAATGATCCTCCATACAGACAGATATCGATTTATAACTTCAGATGGCTAAGCTGTCTCATATGTTATGTTGCCAGGTGATGGGTTGATGCACCTTGTAATTGAGGTGTTCTGTGTTTTAAATCTGACCTGCCAGTTGATGGATTGAGAGGCACATTAAGTGCTGGCTAAATGCCCATTATTCCCTCTTAATAAAGTAAATGACTACCATTCTGTGGAAAGAAGATGCAACACAGCAGTAACCTGAAGATCACATGCACTCAGTTACAAAAGTCTGGTTTCCTAGATAATGCATTTACAACCCTACAGACATATTGCAGCTGCTAGAGAGCACTGAAATAATATTGAATAAAGGAGCAATGTCGCAGGTTTTCCTACTACACACTCGATTTTGCTTCCACGGAAGCTGTTTCAATAATCGCTCACAAAACTCAAAAGCCATTCTGTTTTGACCGGTTTGTTTTGAGGCTTATTTTTATGTGACGATTTTTTTTATCAGTTTTGTGTCTTCAACAGAAATCTGATGCATTTTTGGCCTTAGATACAAAATGGAATCAGTGAGTTACGGTGTTTACTTCTTTCTCTCCTCTTTAAATTATTCTTCAGTGTTGTTTTTCAGCTTTGTATAAACCTTCAACTCAGCCAACACGCAGATGGTTGTTGTCTCAAAAATACTCACTGTGTCTCTTTCCTTTCACAGTTTTTTTCTAGAATAGATTTAGAAGTTGTTATAATAAGTCACAGTCACAGTTACAATTTACTGTGTCTCTCTTTTACACTATTCATTGCACACATCCACATCTACACGTAAGCACGCTCATACAATGACAGAACGTCTCTTAAATAGGTCAGCTGCCCTCAGACCTGCTCTGTTTGTTGTTTGGTTGACACCAATTTAACACTTATTCATCATGGCAGAAAGTACAAGCAAATCCTTGAAATAAATGACCAATTTGTCAAGATAAAAAACTGATTGCCAACACGTAGAATCCATTTGAACAGAAAACAAAGAAGCTGCATCACAACACCACACACCTGCAGTCTGGATTCACTACCTCTGGGTCTATAATAGCCGTTGCATTTGAAGAGTAAAGAGCTGGCACCCGCGAGTATTACTTCCAGGCATTAAAAATCCTATTGGGTACAGGAACAAATTAGTTTTTATATCTGTTCACTCCTCTCAGGTCCCTCAATCTTAACACTGGAGGGAAATAGGTAGTAGTCAAAGAAGAGACTGAATGTTTTGTCTCAGACACTATTTTCTGGCCTTCCTAATGCCCGACTCATAAAAGCCCTGGATGGATGGGTTTAACTTGACACTCATGAACCCCTGAGCTGTTGGCAAAATGCTAATGATTCGTGATTGAAGTTGCAAGTCCACAAAGAACTTCCTTTGCATTTGCAAAAAAAAAAAAGAAAAAATGCCTCTAGAATTTATCATCATAATGCAAGATGGATGCATGTGCACTTCATTGCAGAATCCAGAGATTGCCTTTTGATTTTCGGAGCATGTTTTTTTTGTTTTGTTTTGTTTGTTTATTTCCCACACAAAACTGGCTTCAAATTTAATCTGCCTGAAAATCTTATAGAGGAAATGTGATATGTGAATAACTGGAGCATTAGGCAAGACAAGGCAAATAAAGCACATTTCCTGTTCACGACAATTCAAAGTGTTTTTTATAAAACATTACAATTATTACAGAAATTGCAAAGGAAGCACTTTAGAGTAGTAAAAGACATCAACAAAGGCATAGCTAAAATCCCAATAAAATTCTAAAAAAATGATAAACTGGTAAAAAGTTTAAGTTAAAAGTTGCTGTGCAGATTTGATGCATAGTTGCAAGAGAGTTAAATTTTTTAACCCTGTTTAAAACTGTTAATAGTAACTAATGGTTAAATTACCAGCCAAGTAAGTTATGTACCAGCTAAGTTATGTCCATAGTTTGGTTTTAGCCTGAGAACCAAGTTACCATTTCCTATGTCTTTGTTTCCTGTCTGCCTCGTCCATGCTGTGTGCAGAGCTGAATGGACCAGTCAATGAATACAACAATTTTGGCAAATCAATAACTGATTTCAATAAGTCTTTTATCAAAGAAGTTTGTCATCCTTTCAGCTTCTCGGATGTGAAAATGAATGTTGAACAAAATAAGCAATTTAAAAATATCAAATGTCTTTTGAAACGTCTTTCTAATGTTTTTACAGATAGAAAAAACTAAAAGATTTCAAGGGAAACTATCGTTTCTGAGAATGAAGAAAAAAAAAATCACCACAGGCAGCCAAAAGTGGTCCAAAAAGATTACAAAAACAATGTTGCATACCCACAGCCTAGGAGTAACCTCTGTAGAACCATGTAAGGATAAAAAAGGATGTGTGTCAGAAAAAAACTGCATTGACTTCCAAACGAAACATTTGTGCATATAGAAAGCTATGAGTCATTGGTTTCGTATTACAATGGCAGAAGCAAAATGGGGATTTCTGTGCTCTTCCAACAAGTAAAAACTCTACCAACATTTCTCATTTATGCATCATTAGGCTGAATTTTTCCAGATAGTTTTGAGTGAGTCACGATGATGTGAGTTTATAAAAAGATCTCACCTTGTTCAAACCCCGAGGAAACAGCCACTCATCACACATAATATCATTCAGGACAAAGTTTACAACACATCAGTGAATTTATGACTATTTCTATTACTGCTGTGCTCTCCCCAAACTGGTCGACAAAACTCCTGTTGCACACTAGACATGGCAGCTAAATGTGTTAATGTGCAAGGAAAAGATATTTATGTTTGCCAAATGTGACTGATCTTTATTTTGAGTCATAATATGCTGTGATTGCAACAATCTGAGTTCATAAAATGTGACTTCCTGAATTATTGAGAGGGACGCCGAATCTGTGGTGACAACAGTCACTGACACAGTCATGAGGTGAGACAGAGTCCACAAAACATCACATGTCAAATGCAGCTGTACTTCATGCCCAAGTCTGATGCATGGCTGAGCATCCTCTTTTTTCAAATAACAATATTTCTGATGGCTGTAGAAACAGTAACATGCATGTAAACCATGAAATAGTCATAAGACTCCAGACTATTTCCAGTAGTAACACCAGTGCCTCCTATCTAAAAACATTTTAATAGCACCAGCACAAATTTAAAAGAACCACTAAAATCAAATTTAACTTTTACAATAAGTCATTTTCTATAGTCTACTACTACTACTACCGTCATTTAGCAGACACTTTTGTCCAAAACAACTTACATTTGAGAGAACAACTACATTTCTGATCAAACTTGGGTAATAATCAGACTATTCAATTAAATATCAAAATAAAGTATACATTATTTAAATATATATATTAAGTTTAATGTATTTGGGGGGAAAGCTCCAGAGTGAAGTAGATCACCATATCATCAACTTCAGCATTGACAGTTCTTTATTTTTAAAAAGAAGGATCTCAATAGAATATTTCTGTAGGTTGCTCATTAGATAATACAGTATTTATCACTAATGTACTCAAGATGGAAATGAGATTTCAGTTTATCTGAAAAAAATTACTTGGAAAATAAATGGACTTGAATTCATTTAAACTGTTTCTGTCACCAACTTGGCAAAATGTAACAGGTCACTTAAGAAAAGCAGAGCATCATTTACGATATAGTAGCATTCATTATTTTATTAATGTGCAATCATTTGTGCACACTCTAGGTCATTGCAAATGCACTTGGATTAATTTTGTAGTGGTTGTTGTAATGCTTTCCAAATTTCTCATAAACAAGCTATTGGGTCACTGTTTCACCCATTAAATGTTAGACCACACATGAAGCACAAAATCTTGGAGGAAACAATTAGTATAACTTGGGGGATGACATTACTTTATGCGCAATTCCTCAAGTTTATGAAATGCACATTTCATTTTTGGAGGAGAACATTTTAGCCCCTTTCAATACGACAGGCTTCATCCTATTTTCATGAGAAATTTGGGGCTGCTTTGCCACAGGAAAGTCTCTGTGATTTTGGGATTTTGAAAAATGAATTACAGGTGAGGTCATGCAATCTCGCTCCAACCCCACGTCATTGTGATGACAAAAGCCTCTTGTCAGTTGTGCACTCTTTCATACATGACATGCACTTATGGAAATGGCTGTCTTTCTCCATTATGCTGTTTAAGTGGACATGTGATCATATAAAAAAGAAAAGAAAAAATGAGGGATTCATTTATACTGTATGTCACAATGGTTTCTTACAACTGACACTATAAAGCAAATCATTTAAATTTAGAAGCATTTGGCTTATCGGCCCCATTGTCTGCCCAGGCCCTAGCCGTGCCCTAACAATAGATAACACAATATACTGTATCATGAACCATTAACAGGACAGGAGAGCATAAAATCAAATCACTAATATCAGGATGTGAGGATTCCCACAAATTAGGTCAACAACAGGATGCCCTTGCCAAATGTGCGAGCATCAGTTTACTTCCTACTGAGCTTTTTATCACAGTGATGCGCAAGAAACATGGTGGAAAACCACCCCGACTACTGTCACAGTCACCTTTCCTGATAGGACAGGTGACCTGCTGTACAACTCCTGGAATGATGACATGGCATCCTTTCCCTTGTCTGTAAATATATCAGTCAATATAAAATAAAATATACTGTAAATGATTTTACTATGGTAGTTTTCAAATTGAACATTTTAACTTAATTTTGCTCCTTAACCTGAAATCTCTCTTTACATTCCCACAGAAAAGAGGATATGCCCACACTTTCCTACTCCAAGCACTACTGATTTTCCAAAGAGTATTTTTGAGGACGTCATATGTTAATAAGCATAATAATCAAGACGGCTCAGATCCAGGGAGATTTTCTTTGATACAGCAGAAAAGTATTTTGATTTGTTGCTTGTCACTTTTCAGAGTTAAAGTCACCGAGTGAATGTTTGCAAGTCACTAAATCACTGATGGGGATGACAAGTTGGCACTGAGAGAAGAGAAGAGAAGAGAAGAGATTGAAAGCAACATGAAATAGGTGATAATATTGTTGAATACAGAATGTTTACATCTAAGCAGTGCTATCAGTTACAAAGCAGGGGACGTACACTTTATCCTTAAGGTATAGAGCAGTGCAATTGTGTAGCCATTACTGATGCTTCCATGCATAGGCCCAGGAGGTGTAGGCTGGCAAGATAACCATGACAGAACATGTCACATGCAGAACCATCACACCACATCCACATATAGCTCCATGGATGCATATTATGATGCTTTCTGTGACAGACTGACTGGATTGAGTATCACTTCACTCACAGGGACACTGCTGAAAATGAGTTTGGGTGAATTCTTGGCCATTCATTGAAAAGAGAGGTAGAGGTCACAGTGTTGTGCCATCGGTACTATGGTACTATTAAAGAGACTAAAAATGTTTAGATCAGGGACAGTTTAAGTATTAACTGTAATAGATTTTAGATTTTTTGGTTACAGCATTTTCATAGTTTGCATTTGTGCAATGAGTAATTGTATTAGTGCCTGTATCAGTTGTTGAGTAACCAAACATGAATCATCATGGAAAAGAGCCACTATTTTGGCACAGACAGATGTCACTCAGTTATATCACTGTTGCTCAAAAGAGACAAAAGAGAAAGAAATGGAAGCAAGAATAGAGAGAAAATAGTGGATATGAAAGTTGACTGTATTCTAAGTAACAGAGCAGCTGGTCAGAAGTCTTTGACTCCCGTCACGTTGAAACATCTTAGTGCAGTGGAAGGAAAGACAGGAACATCATGTGGATGACAAGACCAGAGTCAACAGTCTCATTCTGTGAGTCTTGCAGTTAGCACTGTCTCTGAGTTGGGCCCCTGCTGCTATGTCTTGCTCTGCATGCATTATTAAGTACGCTCATATAAATCACATCACAGTTGTCTCGTGTCTTTCAGTACTGGCTCAAATTTCTGACCCAGATGTGATAAGTTTCAAATCATGACGCAGCTGATTTAAGACATTGTGGATGAAGTAATGGCATGAAGATAAAAAGCTTAACAAAATAATGAGATGACAGTTGCTCACAGCACTAGCAGAAAAGGAGACAAATGCTCACAAATTGTTTTATAATCTATACTTACATTGAAAAAAATGATAGTATACAAATATACAAATGTAAAGATGTTCAATATAATTCTGAATATTTGGACAAATATTTTTAAAACCCAATGTATATTGATTTTGTTTTAAGTACCATCACACCTAAGGTCACACTTTATTTCACACACGGGTAAGACAAAGTTAAAAAGGCTTTAAAAGTTTACAGTTGCTGCTTGTAACTCCCGTGGTCGGTCTTACCCATCACACCTGATTTCACACTTTATTCATCGCATATCACACCTATTGTTTTGAGTATTCCCATGACATCATCACAAATCTTTGGTCCCTTTATAGATGAGTTGCTCAGAATGAATAAAAAAAAGCTACTGAGTTGTTAATTAAAGCAGTTTTGGATACTCGCTGTATTCAGTGCTTTTGTATGAGCCAGGACCTGTGTCCATATGGATGATAGAAGAGACCCTGTGTCATTAAGCAGTATCTGATTGTCTCATTATCATGGTTACTTTATCCTTCAGATCACCATTTAATTTTTCTGGGAGAAGCTTTGTTTCATCTGCAGTCCCTGAAACACAGTAATGCATTACACATAGAAAATACAAAGCGCATATGAAGATAATAGTAAATAGAACATTGCATAATACAGTAAAATACAGCAAAGTACTAGAGAAAACACAAAAAAACCCATTGTTATAGTTTTAAGACTACATCTAACCCACCATACTTCCCTCATTGTCCCTCAAGTGTATACAAAAAAATTTTACAAGCTGGGACACTGGGGAAAAAAAATATTTTTCTTTTTTTTTGGGCAACGAAAACATGACAAATATTAAAATTTATGCTGACATTAAGGCGGATTTTGAAATGTGATTCTCCCACATTCTGATGCCTATGTGATATGTCTTATGTGACATAAACGAAAGGTTCAGTTGATTTATTTTTTTTTAGATTATAAAATAATTTGTGAGCATTTTTTAGATTAGTGTTTTGAGCAATTGTCTGCACACCAAATTAACCATAAACAGCAGGCCACTCATTGCAAAAATTAGTCTGTATGCTTTGAATCCTTGAATGGAACACTATTTTCTACGGTTTCAGGTTTGACTGTGGCTTCTACATTTCTTTTTCATTGTGCTTTCTTCAAAATCACTTGATTGGAAAACGTGCATCAGTTGCGTGATAGCCAGCTTCTGTAGGGTGGAAATCTGTGAAACTCTGTGATTGATTGATTGATTGGTTTATTTTTTCAGCAGGACTGCATTATTACAACAGTGTTTCTATGGAAACTTATGCCTCTTGTCATTTTCATTGATTATGTAGGTTATGCAAAAATATTCATAGGAAGGCTCAAAAGAAGAAAGGACATAAGGTCGTTTTGAGTATACGAGTAAACTTGGGCCAAATGAGAAGAGGAACAGCTGAGATTGTCCCCTATGTGACATTTAAGAAGAGGCATGTTAATAATGGTATTCAGTTCCTATTTAATGGTAAATTTTATCACCACATCTATGAAATGCCAAAGTCAGTGTAATAATGAAGTGAGAAAAAGTAATAGTATACAGTGTTGCTTTGCTTCTGATTTGTTCATTCTCTAGAAGACACTAACTTAGAGCAAAGATGTACTTAAGACTGCTTACTATAAATGAATTTAATTAAAGGGGTGTGGTGTCCCATTATTTAGGTGTTATGTTTTTTTGCAGTTTTTACATTAAATGTGACAAGATTCAGATGATTGAAACTTATACACGATGAGAAATGGTTGGCATAGATGTTTCTTTTCTGTTTTTTAAACTTTCTCACCTCCGAAGGAATTTGGTTTTACCCCAACCAATCTAATTTCATCTCGCTTGAAGCAAATTACAGAGATTTGTCACAAAGCAAATGTTTCATTGTTCCATATAATCCACAGCAAATTGAAAATTTATAATTTCTAATGGCGAGAAAAATTGCTCCCACTAATCATAAACACAGATTATTCATAACATCCAATCTAAAGCAATAAAACTTTTTATTTAATGCCTTATTAAAATGGATGTTGTGTTTTGCATGACATTCTAGATATGATGTACCAATAAATGATTTCCACATTCAACCATAAATAATACTCTGATTAACAGATCAGTCATGTTGACAGAGCAGAGTGTGAAGATGGAAAATAGCTTTCTGAGACAGGGTTTATGGATTGATTCGCTTGTGAGGCAATCAACCTGTAAGATCTATGAAATCTTCCAGATTTCCATTTATTTCATAGAATTATTACTATGCTTCTTTTTTTCTAATATGGAAAAGCAGAAGGGTGCTGACAGTCAAATCAGTAAGGTTTCATCATTCGAATACTGTTTTTTCCACAAGGAAAATATATGCATCTGAAATTGTATTAATGTATGTAATATTAGGCTGCACAAATCCATATTATATTATATTATATTATATTATATATTTCCATTAAATCTTAGAGAAGACACTGTTTATGAACCTCCTCAGTATATAAATCACATCAATACACTCATCAGATTGCATTAATTATTAAATATAAACTGCAGCCTCAACATTATATGATGATACAATTATATGGTAATCTAATACATATGGTAATCTCATAAGTGATATATTTTATACATAGAAATGAAGTAATTAGGTGATATTGCAGTGAGGTTATTAATGGATGATTATACTGCCACAAAGGCTGGTTGGTTGGCGACAGGATTCACAATTGGCATCTGATCCACAGGCAATTATCCTTTTTTGCAGTTGTCTAGCCATAACTCCTGGGTAAAAGATCCATCATGTAATTAGTTAGTGGTTTCAGTAAAAGCCACATTACTGCAGACAACCGATAGAAACAGGGACAAAGTGGATGGATCAGACAGACTGACTGACAGCTGCCTTCTTGTATATCAAAATGAAAGAAAATACTTCTTAAGCCACCACAGTAAGGCATCATTTGAAGAAAAGTTTAACCCTTTCATGACAGTGAAACACAGACTAAACAAAACAACAGCAGTGTTTGGAGCATGAGAACCAATGTGATAGTATAACATAGATGTTTCTGAGGAATGGCCTTTGCAACAAACATTTCCTAATTTTTGTCAGTAATAAACCAAATCGGGACCCACAACCTGTGCGTGAACTAAATACTTTTTTATTATTTGTGCTTTTTCATAGTCCAGCAACTAGTTTGAACTTTTAAGCATGTGCGTAGCTTTGAACTTTTTCTCATTAAGTGCATAGCAAACAGAAACTGAGTGAGAGGAAAGGTGGAGCTGGGAGGAGATTGCAAACCACAAATTACACTTCCTGATGGAGTAAGTATGAGAGGAAGAAGGAGGGAGGACAAGGAAAATAGGATGAAGCTGTGAAAGAAAGGGAGAGGAAAAGGGAAGAACATTATATCAAATACGAGTGGAGGAAGTCATTTAGTCAAATTTAGCCATCATTTTGAAAGCTCTGCATGCCCCCTAAACAACTCCACAGCAGCAGGCTACTGGATGTCACAAAATGACTTGGGCAAACAAAATTAGGAAAGATGGGTGGAAAGGAGAAGAGAGGAGGGAAGAAGAGAGAGGAAGGAGCAGGATGGTTATGTGACACCTCTCTCAATCCTCTATCTTAGTCAGTGCAGTGACGTCAGCTTTCTAACAGCACTGGTGTCAAATCTGGCCTCCCTCCTGTTTCTAGCACCAGGAAGACAGAATCAAAGAGACTATTCAAAACTAAGTATGGGTTTCCATGGATATTTATGAGGCATTTATTTATTTTCAATTTATCCTTTGTGATTACTGAGAAATGTGCACAGTTGAGGATGGGCACAACATTAAGAAGGCAAGGCAAGGCAAGTTTATTTATATAGCACTTTTTAGGTTCAAGACAATTGAAAGTGCTTTCAAAGAACAATTCCACGCCACCTTTGCAAGCTTTAAATGTTTGGTTCTTCACTCTAACCTCCTCACTCAGTGAGCTCCCACTCACAGGGTAATGGCTACGATGGCATTGAGTTTTCCAATGACATTTACACTGTGGCATTTTCTCAGTGTTCATCAGTCATTTGTGCATGGAGCAGTGTGGATATGAAATTAAGAAACAGTCATATAAATAATATTTATCATCAGGTCAAAGGCTACATTATTAAAAGAATCTGACACAAAATTCTTTTGAAAGACTACATTTAATAGAATCTAAAAGACCATCATAGACGCCTTCAGGCATTTCCACACAGCAAGAAATATATACATAATAACCATTTACTAGACACTAACATTAAAATAATTTACTTTCAACTGCATATTGAGGTGTGCAAAGGTCATAGCTAAATATGAATCATCATTCAGACTAAACTTGTGCCTTATGCTCATCACGTTCAGCATTAAAGGAACCATACCCATTATCACGTCCGGCTAGTTTAGTTAGCGATAGAGGCTAGTTTTTTTTAGCTTTGGCGTGATGCTCTTTCTTGGCTAATGGGTTTAACTTTTGTAACTTAATTCCAGATCCCTAGGGGAACGCTATTACTGGCTGATCAGAATCTGGAAGTTCTGAAAGTTAACACGGCAGAGAAATAGCGTCACGCCAAAGCTAAAAAAAACTAGCCACAGCAGGTAAAAATGTTGTTCACTGCACTGTTATGTATGTAAAGTAATTAAATAATAATAAAGAGTACAAACCCCCTCTCAGCCCAGTAGTAAACCTAGCCGACACATACACAGAGCTGAAGCATGACCATGCTTAATTAATGCATTTCAAAAAATATTTTAAAAAGTTATTCTAAAAATATCTAACCATTATATAATTTAAATATATATTAACATATTTAAAATGATATATTCAATTAGCTGACAGCTTGGTTGTTTTAAGTACATATTGGATATCCATTTAATTTTTCTCTATCTCCATAAAATGTTTCATGTAGGCTATAGTTTTAAAACAGAATCCTTCTGAACAATCAGTACAATAAAGCAACGCATTTAAATTAAAATAACTGTTTTAAATAAAATATTGTATCCAATTCCCATCTCGATTATTTAGATTATTTGTGTTCCCATTCCCAAATTATTTATTCTAAAATAAAAGAAATATTGACATTAGAGTGTGCTTTAGTTTTTTTTACTAAAGTGTCAAAAAGTATCGGAAACCATTGAAATACATAATGGCACCGGTAGCAAAACAGAAATGTGGTATCGTGACAACCCTAGTATGTTCTAGACAGTGGTCCGGAGTGGTGGCATGAGAAAGCAAATGTTCACTCCACATTGTCAACCTATGAGACCATGTAGAAAAATATCCGCAAATATTTCTAAGCATTTACTGTCACTGTGCATGTATGTGTGTGTGTGTGTGTGTGTGTGTGTGCCGGGACAGTTTGTCCTTTCTGCTGACCTGTATGTTGCTTTCCACTAGCTCCCCATTATAGTGGATATGTACAGATCCATGTGATATTCATAGCAATACAATAAGAAACCTCATCTGTTATTCTCAGCATGTTGCAAAGAAACAGAGAAATTCCTGCATGTCATTACATGACTTTACATGACATCCAGGCAGTATATTTCAAATTTCTCCACCCAATCGAACCAAAACGTCCGTACTATAGGTGAATGCCCTACACGGCAGACAGCTAGAAATAAAATGTATAATTTGTTGATCACAATAATGCATCTGAAAATGAAGTGTCATTTACAATAACATGCTAGCGAATGCAGCACTTGACTTTGTGTTTGTTGAACATTTACTGTTTTGGATTTTTACATTAGATTGTATTGTTCTTATTAAGCTGTGTGTCGTGATCTCTTATCATCTACTTTTAAATGATGTCTTGATATGCCAGCCCGTCCCTGTATGGGTGTCTGTCAGTGCATCCCGGGAACATAGCTGTGCTGTAATCTGCTTTGGCAGCAGCAGTATGCAGTACCACACTGCTGCAACTAAGTCTTAGAGAGATAATGGCTTATTGTCTGCTTCTCCTCAACCATCAACAGATTAGAGGCATGTAGACAAGCAGGCTCTCCCTTTCTCTTTATTTCCCTCCTTCTCCTCCCGTTTTTTTTCTTCTCGCCTCTCCTCCCCGTCCTCTCCTTTCAGCTCCTCTTATCTCATTTTTCTTCTCTACAAGCCAACTCATTCTCTCCCTCCTCTTACACCCATCCCACACCACTTATAATTTTCAAACATTTCTCTCTATTCTCAGACATCTTTTTTTTTCCTATGCGCTGCCAGAAACATAAGAAAACTGCAGCGTCAGCCCAGTCTCCGCCACCGTCCCACACTCACCCCACCTCGCTCTTTCACTCCCCGTGTCTTGCTTTTCGTCACAAACCAGAAAGCTGTTTATAATACCAACAGTGGCTGATGTGGCCATCTGACATTTAGACGAATGATCTACGGATGCGGCCACAGAAATAGAGTGGGGGGGGTATGAAAGGGAAAAAGGCGAAGAGAATGAAAGAGTAGGCAAAAAAGCTGAAAGAGGTTTGAGAGATAGAGGAAACTGAGAGGAGATTGAGAGGCAAGACGGGAGCACCAAAAGAGGATAAAATGGAGAATGAATATAAAAGGCTGGTGAGGAGATGAGAAGGACATACTGATGAGTGGAAGTAGAAAATGAAGAGACAGAAAGAGAAGAAGTAGATAGGGGGCAGAGGAGATTGTGACAGGAGAGTTATTTCAGTAGTCATATAGACATTTCAATGAAAATGCCAACAACCTAATCAAAGGACCTGAAAGGGCAGAGAGAGAGCAGGAGAAAGAGACACACCAAGAAAGTGGAGAGGGGAATGAGTGAGGAAGGACAGAAAGGGGAAAGGAGGAGCCTGCAAGAGAGAGATGTGCAGGGAAAGCTGGAGGTCACGCATTAAGGGAATAGATGGGGAGAAGGAGCAAAGCCATAAAATAAGGAGGACACAGATTACAATGAATGAAAGGCAGCAAGGGAGAGAAAAAGCAGCATGGGGACGGGAGCCAATCCTGTTTCTCATACGGTGAGAGGAAGGGTCTATAGCTAACGTGCAACAACCACGCATGCTCTCGCTTAAAATTCTGAATCAGCTGTCAGTCTAATTTTCATGTCTTTAAATGGTACAAGAGGAGGGTGGGGCGTGTGAAAAAAACTCCAGGCCCAAAAAACCAAACTCCACACAGAGCGTCCCAAGCAGGAGATTCTGGTTGGGATGTGATGGTGCTGACCACAACCCAACAGTTAGGAGCAGAATGCTGACATGAAGCAAAAGCAGAAAATGTAAAAGGAGAAATCTGAGACAGGGATTAAAAGAGGGGAAAAACATCAGGTAGGAAAAAAGAGCAGAGGGATGAAAGAAGAAATGAGACAGGACAGGAATGAAGAGTGAAAAACAGAAAGGGTTCCTTCTTGACATTCAAGAGGCATCACTTATAGATACGAAAATAAGCAGCTAATTGTCTCCTGTGATGAAGATGTGCTGAAAAGGGATTTGATATCATCTCTGTAGCCAAAATGCAGAAGAATTAGAACAAATCTGAATCAACAAATTTTCACCGAGAAGCCGAAGCAAGGCTGAAGCGAAACAGAAACAGACCGATAAGTTTAATATCATCTATCGCACCCCATTAATTTTCCTTGTCCTCTCTTTTGCCAAGACCCCCAAGGCACACGAAATCATCAGATGGTACACTTTAGTGTCAGTTTCAGAACATTGTTTTAGCACATTAAACATTCGTACTAACCCTAACCCTATGAGGCTTATTCATATGTAACCGCTCCAGGAGGACCGGGGTATTTGCTTTCAGCATATGAACTGGTGTATTAAGGCATGGATGTTATGTGTGTTTGAATCCAACCACCTGGGAACGGGAACAGCTTTCTTCAGACTTTTTCACACCTTTAACGCACATTGGCGTCATGTGTGAAAGTAGAGAAAGTACAGTGGCATGGGTGGGTGAAGTTGATCTGCTGCCAACGTGCCTCTGAGCAGGAAGAGAGGTATTCACAGAGGTGGAACCGGTGCGATTTGGAGCACGCTTGCACCCATCAGTCCAGCATGAACAAACTCAACACGCTCACAAATGGCACTGTCGTCAATTAGTCGATTCTGCAACGTCTTTGAGGACGCAGTGATGTGAGACAAAGTCCTGCCTCCGTTTGGCGAGTGCTATTAGTGAGGAGGAACAACAGTGGGTTAATAAGGATTTTTTTTTTCTCCCCCCAAAAATGCATAACCAACATATCAAACAACTTTCTGACTTTCCAGCATCTCTGAATGCAAGCATCAGGGGTTTCCTGCTCCTGCTCTCACTGTTTGCATGATTTCATTTCAGCAAACAGACGAGACAGACAGAGAAGCTGTTGGTTAGCCACTATTTGTCAGACAGAAGAAAGACAAGGCCATTGTTCAGATTTAATGATCTGTAAAGGACACTAAAAATCAGGTTTCATTCAGTTGAGTGTGTGAAGAAACATTTTTCTGTATCTGTAGCGAGCAAACCTTGGTCCTGAAAAGCAGGTCTGGTTGCCATGTGGAAGGTATACTTTGTTAAAGGGATACAGTTGGATGTGTGCACATTTTTATGTGCTGGTATTTTATCTCTTTCGGACTTCTTGGTACAAACACAAAACTTCTTGAGAGCAATATTTCTAGTAGGGACCAAATTCCTTTCCAAATGCAGAAAAACATAATTTCTGGCTCCTTGTTGGGGTTAAACTTTGACTTAGGTTGTTCACAACTTAACTCAAAGCTAAGTGGAGTAGGTTGTTCACAACAACCTAATCCAAATGTAAATCAACCAAATGTCCTAATAAGTGCTGTGAATGTGTGTTTTTGTGTGCGTGTAGCTGATATTGCTACAACCTATCCTGTATTATTTTCTTATCACACTGCTTGAGGCAGTTCTTCCTTTCTCCTCTCTTTATCCTCCTTCTCCTTACATCCTCAGCTATACTCACTCTCTCATCTTTCTTCCTTACCATACATTCTTCTGTCCCCCACACCCAATGTTTTCCAGTTGACATGGCAATGTTGCTCACCTTATAATACTTTCATGTGTCAGCATAACGAGAAAACTTCAGTTCTGATTTTTTTTTCCCCCTTTCTCCTGCTAATGATGAATTGTTTCAAATGTTTCCACTGCCTTGCGTTTTGCAATGTACTTTTGGTACAATTCAATTACATTTGATTCCAGTATATAAAATACTGGTATTTCCCTCAAGGATGGCACAAAGAAACATTGGCAATAAAACACACTGTGGTCTTTAATGGAAACAAATAAAACCCAGATTTAACAAGAGGCAATTTAACAGCCATTATACGTGAATAACATTTCTTGGCTTTTAGACCCTGGGAACTCATTCCAACGCCTTCTTCTTTGGCTTTTGTTGGGTTTAAATACAGCTAAGAAGCCCCACTTTCCTCTCTCTCCCCATCAGTTCGCTCCTCTCCTGCTCTGCGGGTGCAAAGGTACCTTGTAAAAAGCCTTCAACAAATCAGTAATTGCCTCAGTCGGTCACGTAGCCAGCCTGTAACACAACCAATCAGCCAGCAAGTCAGTCAATCAACTGAACAACCGGCCCATCATTTAGTTAGTAAATCAGTCAGTCAGAAGCTTGCCGGACAGTTTTTCACCCACTCCCTCCCTCTTCCTCACACACTGTCCTCCCTGTAGGGCTGTACAGGAAGGACGGCATACAGTGGGACCTTTACAGTTATACCTCTATGCACTTGTTTTACATGAGCTAGCGTCTATTAACACCCTCCCAGTTTCTCCTCTTGCTGCCTTTGAAGGTATTTTTTTAGCGTCCCTGCCTCTGTTTTTTCTGCCTTCTTCACTTGGGGCACCATGGGACCATTTTGCTGTGTCCTTACAATGTAAGTTCAACACTGCTAGCGACCATTACCGGTCATTAAAAATGAATAGAATAGAGTAGAATGATGCTACTGGAGCAACGATAGCCTTTAGCTAATGCATTTACGCTCAAAAATACACATAAATACGTACTCAGTTGAAAATATACAACAACACAAATTCACATATAAAAATGCAGGTTCATAATGTAAGCTTGCATTAAATGTTACAAATACCATGTGCTCAGGAACATACACACACACACTTGATTTTTTTACACAGTGCCATGCCTCTGCTCATTTGCACACAGAATATTCCCAAAATGCACAGTTTAAATTGTTTCACATGGACACACTCAGCTTGTGTACACAAGTAAACACTAATGCTCATTCATAAGCATTAACAACAAAACACTCAAATTCAACTTGCAACGCTACAATATTACGACACACAGCTTGTGTAGCTTTCGCATGGTTGCATGCAGAAAAGCTGTGTACACTCACAAATGTTAGACCCAGTGGCACACGCTTTCAGCTTACGCTTGGACATTTATACACAAAAGGCCACCCAAGCACAAACTAATCCCCACATTTGTCTCCCTAACAGACCCCATTTTAACCCCAACCCAACGTTTTTTCTCCAATCCTTGACGACAGGCTACGACTGTTCTATCAAACAGTCCTCATCTGTACTGTTATGAGACTTGCACATTTATCAGAGCTGAGAAACTGTTAATAAGAGCGAAAACTGCATTAAAACAAGACTTTTCAGCAGCAAAGTGGAGTACATATAATAGAAGACATGGGAAAAGACAGGTGGGGTGGTTGAAAGTCAAAGAGGGACACAAAGACAGACACCAATAAACAACCTGAGCCCTTTGCCAACCTGGAGAGTAATTATTACAGTACAGTATTTCCCTGTGTGTGTGCGTATGTGTGTCTCACTGTCTCGCTCTCCCCCTAAAATCACATTAATGGATGAAAGTAGCTTCTGCTGCTGCTGACTCGTAGCTTTGAAATGGAAATGTATCCCATTGGCTCCATATGTAGAGTACGCGTGCATGCACACATACACATTCATACACACACACACACACATGCAGGGGAACCCTACACAGTCCCCCAAACACACTTACATAGAGAGGGTAGGTGTGCACTGACGGTGTCACAAACATACACACACTTTGCCCTTAAACCATGAAACTAAGCGTGAGAAAACTGAAACAACACTAATGTAACATTAACAGACACATTACTGACATTAGCCTGTTTAATGTTAGCCCGCTAGCCTGCTATTAGGCTACAGCTTATAGAAAATGTCATGCTAACAAAGAGGCAGAGGAGAATAATATAATAGCAAAAGTGCCACAATAAAAAACACATTAGCCTTTATGTAGTGGGAGGTAGCATTGGACTGACATAGACTGAGGTTTAGCACTGTTTGCTGTAGCACAGGGGTCACCGATTCCGGACCTATCGGGTCAGGGTCCTGCAGGTTTAACAATTTTCTCTGCTTTTTGTCAAGTCTCCACAGTTCTCTTAGGGTGCATTCACAGCACATAATCCGCTAATCTACATATCCGAGACTGGGGACTCAGTTCAGTTGGGGGGATGCATTCTTCTACACCAACGCTGGACTACTCAAACAAAAATTTTAAATAATATAGTCCCAAACCTACCAAAGTCAGCGCTGCATTAAGAATTAGCAACGGAACAGATGAGACCCATAACGAAGAAGAAGTCGCTCACTTATTGGTTTAAGGGATACTGTGTAACTTTTGAAATAGCTATAAGAGTGAGTAATTGTTTTCGGGGTCAATATACAGTGTTTGACACATGTCGGCGCTCCGAAGGGGCTGCTCTGTTCAGAAACCACATATATATTTTGCAGAGTGGATCCTTGGATTTCTCCTGGTCACAGCTATGTATCGTCACACATTCGTATTTTTCGGTCTACTTCTTTGGTCTGAATTAGAGTTTGTTTGCACAGACATAATTCATCCAAACATATCAGACTTTCTGAGCAACAGGACAAGGATTCCAATAAAAAAGATTGGTGTGACTTTGGCCCAGGACTCCGGCCCAAGAGGTCCAGAGATGGTGATCCCTGTTGTAGCAGATGTACAGCATCATTTACCATCATTTTTACCCAGACTGAAAAGTCCGCACCTCGCCAAAGTGTCTTTCAGAGAAACACTGAATTCCTACAGGCTGACCACACACTGTCATCAGAAAGAGTTTTTCCCTACCTGATCAGTAATTACCATATTACTTTTATCTGGCTTATTTAAGTATGCTAGCCCTGGGATATGCCACAGTAAGGAAGAAATTTACATTTAGACCAACAAAGGCAATACATGAATAAAGCAAACTGTCCTCATTCATTTCAGTGCTGATTTCACTCTGTAAGGCCACCATGAAAGAGGGAGGAAGGTGATAACATGAAGACTGAACATTTGGGATTTTATTTTTAGGAGATGCAGAAAACCTGGGTAATTTATGTATACTGTATATAAATATATATACAAGATTAAAAGACTGCATTTGACATCCAGCTTGCTCATGTGTAGCTGTCATAAATACAGCCAAGTGATATACAATAATAAGATTTTAAAAAAAAACAAAAAAAGAAAAAAAAACAATGAAACGAAGAATACAAATGGAAAATTAATTATGGTGCTGTTTGGGGCGTTAAGAGTGATGGCAGGATTAAAGTGAGTTATAATCTGGACAATTGGGTCCTCATGTAATTACATTCTCTATATACCACATATATGAAGCTCTGACCCCCTCCCTCTCTCTGCAGTCACCTCTTCAGCCCATCTTCGGACCTGTCATCTTCGGACCTGATCCTTCGATTGACAGGTTGCTGGCCAGTTGTAAGTGATATGTTCCTGAGAATAAAACCCCTTCCCTGCTGGACAGATCAGGTTATTTGGTTTTAAAAGGCAGCTGGATTTTTTTTCACATTGAGTGGAGATTAGTGATGTTACTTCTGACACTGAAGCCCCAAAGCCAATGTTGAGCAGACACTGCTTGCATCCAAAAGAAGCATGCATCAAGGCATGTATTATCTTCATGAAAATCATGTGACCAAAAACAATCGAGGCCCCATTTGTCTGAAATCACATGGCTGCCTCACTGAGTTAAGTTGCTGAAAAATAGCTGTGGGAAATACAGTAAGTGTTCTCATGTTCGGAGGTGATGTCATAGATCATTATGTGCAGGGGACTGACTGAGAGCACTGCCCGGAAAAGGGGATCCACCAAAACAGCAAAGGACATTGTCAGTTTGGGAGCATTTTGATAAATCTCTTCAAAAGTAAATAAATAAATAGACTATATATAAAATATATAACTTTAGTGATATCCTTGATCCAAAGTCATTACTAAACAATTACCATGATAGGGTAGATAATGGTAACAATAATGATTTGGAATTATATCATAAAAATAATTAAATACAATTGAATGCTTCAGCGTGAAATAGCGAAGATTGCTTCCAAGACTTAGAATTTGAGGTAACATGCATCTTCTGGAATAAAGGGTCTAAAAACTTCACTATTATCTGGAGCAGTGTCACCTGAACTACAGGTATCATAATGCATTTCAAATCAAATTTTATTTATAAAACACCTTTCAGGCCAAGGCAACTCAAAGTGCTTTATATATTTAAAAAAATTATGCATAAAATTATTTTTTTAAAAGCCTTCACTCTAAATTGAAAACAATATAAAAGCGAAAACATCATTATCATTTCTTTCATACACAATCTCACACACATAGAAATGTAAATGTTAGCTCCCCACTTCAGTCTTCTCAAACAAAAACTCGTATCCTACCTGACTGTCTTGCTTAACTGCATAAAGGTAAAAACTATCAGTAAAATAAACATAAACAACTTACTTAATGTTTATACTGTGAACATAGCAAATGAGCTAAAAGTAGTGGAAATTACATGCTTTAGATGAATTCGGGAAAATGTACCGTATCAGTTGATGTTCTGAATAATCTGTCAAATTAAATTTGGATATTGGTTTTCATGGATGTCTTGTAGTCACACCAACCAATCTTTCATTATGAGCTCCATTTAAGAGCTTCATTTCATGCTTATTTTTAGAGCTGGCAGGCTGAGTAATCCTGTGTTATGAAATAACCCTCAGCTCCCACCATAGCGAGGCACGACAAGGTACATAAAAACATCAACAAACTCCTTTTGAAAAGTGCCAGTATTAAAAGAGTTTTAAAGGCATGTAATAGAATTTCATTTTGGATGCTGAATGCATGCGGGCACCAGATGAATGTAGTGCTTTCATACATTAGGTTTAATGATTTCTTGAAAAAAGAAAAAGAGGAAGAAGAAGGAAATGCCAACATTGAGAAAACTAACTAAATATGGCATTTAGTCATGCATACTAATAGGTGGTAAAACTTCAAATGGCCCTGCAATGCAACACTTTTGTGATGTTCATGTTTCCAGGTTCTGTCTTGCCATTTCATGTGATATACTGTACGCCTGCTCTTTCATCTCTTTTTTGTGCTGTCCTCTCATATTTCAATTGACAGATAAATGAGAGATTCGGCTGTGTGTGATGCAGTATTTACTACACGCATGAAATATTTGAGTCCAGTCGTGAATATCAACAGATTTTAAAGGCCTGTTTGTCCCTGCCTTCGAGCCATTGGTGGATTTCCCCACCAAATCTGAGTTATAAATTTAGTGCAGACAGGGTTATGATGTCATTACTTAATGCCAGACATTACTAGCTGAGCAGCACAAGATGGAAAACTCATTCTTGATTAATCGCATCTGTCCGGGAATACATTTTCATTTTCCTTTTCACTTTGTCTCCTCCTACATATAAGTGCCTCTCCTTTCCCATAGTCCTAGCCCCACTTGCTCCGGTCTCTGCCCGTCTCAGTTGTACTTTCTATCTTCACAGAGTCTCTCCCCCACTGCCCTGTTCCCCTGCATTAGTGCACCGTACGTAGCCCATGGCTCTTTTAAAACTTCTGTCATCTGAGCTCTATAAAGACAGATTACTAGAACACTTTGCTCAAGTCAGTATGAAAAGCTGAAAGAGACGGTTCCTGTCCAGCATTAGAGTCAAAACGTTGATCCGTGTATACTTGAGTTGTTCTTCATTGCCTCTCTGAAACCAGTTAAAAATATGTCACACTAACCGTAGTAATGCTTCCTTTCATGTTCTGCACATATATTTACATTTTAGACTCAGCTGGAAAAACAATGGTTCATTACTTACTTAATTCATTAGATTTTACTATGGCCCTATATCTCTTTCTCTGGTCCATACATTCAAACACTGACTCTTTGCTCACCATTGAACTGTGTACTCTGTGTGCTCACTGTATGCGTGTGTACTCTGGTCTCACTGGACAACTAGTAGGACCCTCAAGTACCTGAAAATCATCAGTACTCAGTGAGAGAGTGTCCTTTGCTCTTTGTCAAGCTCCAGTTGAGGAGGACCGGATCTCCAGTGTTATTGAAATGCAATACAAGCACTTGAAAACAATATAGGTAACATTTTCATCTTTCTGAACCTGCTGAGTGTTTATGATGATTTATCTTCGTGTCTTAGAGTTCATCATTAGATCAAAATGTATGTTAAAGTCTCTATGCTTTTGATAAGAAGTAAAAAAAGACACCACACACACACACACACAAGGAATCCCCAACTCAAATATTAAATACACACAACTCAAATTATGTAAAAAATATATACTCTAACTGAAAATGGGAAAAAGGTAATTTACAGCATGATACACTTTATGGCCAAATAAAGTGCTAAATCCTGGATTTAAAGCTATATGATATAAGTTTCCAACATTAAAACTATACTTCACGGCACATGGATATCAACACAATGGCCCTTTTAAACAGGCCCCTAGGCTGGTTCAACAAAGAAATGCAAGAGGACATTATCAGAAAAGTAAGGAAAAGAAAGAAAGAGACACAGAAAGAATCAACATTGGATTGACTTCTTCTGGCTGGAGAGAGCTCAGAGAAGAGACAGGATGCAAAACAGACACTGAATTAGTTTTCAGTTAGGTGGAGATGTAAACACTCTTGCTCCACTGAGATGCAGCTGGAATTTTATTTTTTCCTGTTCTGGTGTTAGTAGTGGGGAAGCACACAGCCTAACTAGTTGAATTTACCATCACTGTATGATATCTGTCATATGGGGTGATATTGGATCCAGTATCATCTGTAAATTTTATTTATCTCAGTACCTTCTGTAGACCTACTTTCATATTATTTAGGGTGAATGAAACAGTTTAATGAGCACATTATAAAAGTTTAACTTTCTTTTTTCCCATCACAGCATTTCTGTCTGTAAATCGGGGGAAACACTGTATTGTTATATTATTTCACAAGTGCACGTAGATACGTCACGTTAGATTACTAGAGTAATCTGATTATTCCTAGATAACTGATTTTGATTATCATCTAATTGTATTACTATACTCAGGGTTTGATGAAAATAGTAACCTGAGAATGTGTTTAATATTGAAGGAAAACAATTGTTTTTACACAGTTAGCTGTAAATTAATACTGAATCGATGCAAAATCGAAATGGGCTGTTGTGAATTCTATCGAATCAATTCAGGATATTAGTGAGGGGCAAAGTTATTTTTTTTACCTCATGTGCCAAGAGTGAGGACTTTATTTTTTTCCACAAAGGAACCTGTTAAATTTCTTGCTTTAGAAATCATGGCAAACAAGACTGATGCGGTTGAAAATGCATTTCAAAAGTGCTGTTTCAGAGATTATTAAATGTGTAGATTGCCCAATTGTCCAAACATATAAGAAAGAAATATTTCTATGTAACATCCTTTTATTTTTGTTTCTTTGACAAGGCCAGACTCCCAAACTTCCACTTATATTAGGCTTTGCATATATGCAAAGATGAACATTGCATTATATACACCATCTGTGTGAAGAGACAGGGCAGCTGTCAACTAATCATCACCCAGTGGTGAGCTGGCTCAGATAGTGGGGGAGGATGCCTGTCAGGCCCAAACATGCTGTGAGGGTCTGCTGGGAGCGTCTGGCAGAGTCCTCTGTCAAAAGGAGCTTCAACTCCCACCTCTGTCCTGAGTAAGGAACACTGAATCCGAGTGGACGGTGTTCCGCTCCGTCATTGTTGAGGTCTCCAGCCAGATCTGTGGCCGTAAAGTTGTCAGTGCCTGTCGCAGCTGTAATCCCCAAACACATTAGTGGACACTGGCAGTGAGGGACATTGCAAGCTGAAGAAAGAGTCCTATCTGGCCTTTTTGGCTGTGGGACTCTGGAGGCATCTGACAGGTACTGACAGGCTAAGCAGAGCATGGTTTTGACAATTGCTCAGGCTACACTCAGGCAGCGGAGAAAGAGTTCTAGATGACTTCGAGAAGGTTCTGGTTCACTATCCGGCGGCTCAGGAAGAGCAAGCAGTGCCCTGTCAACACTAGTACTGGGGATATAGGGTATCCTCGATTTAGTGTGAAAATAATTGCACTGGAGACGCCGGTGCATTACCTATACCAGGCAGATGCAGGAGAAGAAGATAATTTGTTCTTAACATCCACAGTGAAGCTCTCATCAAGCGCAGATTTCGACGACCGACGAGGTAATTGATGCCACTAATATATATTGATGTAAAACAATGCGATGTGACGAGGCAGGAAAAAACCTGGCTTTAGGCTGCAATGAGTAATGTGTCGTTACTCATAAAGTACTCAACATGAGCAGCGCCGGTCCCGTGGCTGCTCTGGTGATCGAGCCCACTGACCAGGTTGAACACCCACGGGGGCTACGCCACCAGATATGCATTTATTGCTTATCCCGTACAGGCGCCCAGTGTTTGGTTTTCAAGCGCTCACCTTTAGGAATTTATTAATCTGAATACACAAGAAGGTGTTTGTCGGAACCTAAAGTCCAAAACCTCATCACTATCATGTCTGCAGCAAAACCACTTGAAACATTCAATTACACAAAAGCTGGAAGGTGGACCAGGAGCAAGGTGTGAAACTGCGTTCAGGCCCGCCAGAACAGGTAAAATAAGTGCAATCATACTGTGGCCAGTCCGTGGCTTTGGTCACTGGTAATGAAAGTTCCTCTACTGGATGTAGCCTATGTATATTTTATGGTCTAAAAACAAATTTTACTTTAATTACATTGCCTGTCATTATTAATATTTTAGAAAAATTAAAGTGACGGATAAAAATAGATTATGACGGGATTTTTATGAAGCCGTCAGTCAAAATGACAGACAATAAAAATGTCTAGCGCGACATATGTTACCAACATGTCCTTTGATGAGAAAGCAGAAGCGGGCGGGGGACCCACGGACGGACTGTCCTTGAGTGAGGGAAGGATTGGGCAAGAAATAAATACGCAGATTGGCGCAGCCTCCCCAGTGGTGAAGAAGGAGCAGAGCCAAAAGGCAAAGCTTTCTTTGTAACGGTGAATCTACTTTGAGTAGCTCTACCTACTCTCACCAACGGTCACAAGCCCTGGGTATTGATCAATCTCTGACCAGTATTCTCGACCAGATTGAGAATACATGCAGCCGAAATGAGCTTCCTCCACAGGGTGGCCAGGCTCTGTTTTACAAATAGGATGAGAGGTTCAAACATCCAAGAGGAGCTTAGAGTAGAGCTGCTGCTCCTCTGCATCGAGAGGAGCCAGATGATGTAGCTCGGGAACCTGGTTAGGATGCCTCCTGTGGGGTGTTTTAGGCACGTTCCAACTGGATAAGACCCCGGGGAAGGTACAGAACACGCTGGAGGTATTTTATCTCTTTACTGGCCTGGGAACGCCTCAGGATCCCCCCCGATGAGCTGGCTAATGTTGCCGGGGAGAGGGAAGTCTGGGCTTCCCTGCTCAGGCTGCTGCCCCTGCAACCTGATCCAGGTAAACGGTAGAAGATGTTTGGATGGCATTAGTACATTTTAGTTAGTGGAAACCCGTTGATAAAAAATCTTTTCTGTGCTACATGAAGTTATATGTCAAATGCATTTGGTCAATGTTATAAGAACTTGGTTCTTTAAGAGTAAGAGAACAAGTTCCTACTTACTAATTCATAAAGCCTTCTGTTGTACCTGAGCTTAATGGCCTGGTACACAAAAACATTTTGTATTTTAAATTGGACAGAGATGAGAGCAAAAAATGAAAAGGCTGGTGAAATTAAGCAATGCTTTAAAAGTTGTAAAAATAACTACTAATCAGGTTTATTGGCAACAATATGTGCTTAATGAGGCTGAACTTCTTAGAAGTATAGATGTGGTGGTTGGGAATCGGGATGTGTGTATGCTTGAGGTAGGGAGGACACAATGTGGGCACATATTCCAGGATTTTCAGATTAATATTTCTTAACCCCTTGAAATCGTTGCAATTTTTGCCTAAAACAGATATTCATGGATAAAGAGAATTGCTGTGTATTTAATGAATTACTTTAAGTGGATCCATATTGTTGCAACAGGAGTGTTTTTTTACTGCTACCGGCATATGACTTCAAAGATACACCACCATGGCAACTTGTCAGAATCAAGCATTAACTGAACCTTTTTTCCATATTCATACATGGACATATTCATACGCATATAGCATGTTGAGGTTCTTGCAAGGGACAAAAATATTTTGTCACTTCCCGTGCAAAGGACATCTGGTACCAAGGAGTAACATTAAAAGATTCAGAACATCTGGATAACTCTTTGAAGCAGCTGAAGCTAGCTGTGAGTAACTTTGATTTTCTTCGTCTCCTCAGTGGACACTGCATCTAAAACATCTACAACTCTGCATGAGCTCAAGAACACTTCTGAAAAGCACTTTCAGTGGACACACTCCTGACTGAGAGGGAGAGAAAAATGGTAGAAAAAAAGATAAAAAGCCCATACTTATGAAGCACTTTTTTTAAACATTGTCTTCAGTTCTTCAAAGCATTTCATGTCTTTCTCATTCACCCAAAAATTCTTACAGCACTCAGAATTTGCACTCTATACATCATATGAAACGCTACTCTGCAATATTAACATGCGTTAATAAACATTTCATGTTCAATATGGGATTCAGTGTCTTGTCCAAGGAGACACTTCTACACATGGACACACTATCGAAAGTGTCGCCCTCTGTTGGATGGCAACCAGTTCTTTCAGTTGAACCACGTCCACAGCAGAAACTGTTCTGGTTTTACAAATCAACATGAGAAAATCAGGATATTGGAAATGATATGGGCCTGCTGCAATAATATCTGTTCCACCACATTACATTCATAAAAAAAAACACTGATCGGAAAAGTCATGTCTCATTTTTTACAGTGCGGCCCCTTTGGAACGGTCGAGCTAAAGAAGAGGAGAGCGATAGAGACTAAACAGCACATCAGCTGCTGGTGACGCATAGTGCAGGTCTGAGTGAGACCAGAATGCTGAAGCAGAAAGTTAAAGGGACTAAATGTAAGATTTTGCTGAAAAATATCTTTACAATAGCCTTTTTATTTGACCCTTTATAATTAAAACATGGTTTGATGAGCCGACTGACACCTCAGCAGTTCAGCGCCAGTGCATCTATTAGCCTGTATCTTATTTTCCTGACCCTACCCCAGGTCAGAAGTTCCTGCGCTGTTTCTGTGGATGTAACGTCTAGCGCGTTCATGTGAAATGGTTACGGGCCAGCTCCCGCTGCCTCTAAATACGGCAATTTCGGCCACAAAACTCCTTCATTTCACCAATGTTTTGTTCTGAATCGCTGGTCCGATCCCTCTGTGAGCTCCATGTGGCTCTGTGTTGCTTCTTGTGGCGATCCGTCATTATTTCAACCATTAACTTGAAGCGGTAGTTTCAATGATGACAAATACATCTGAGTGAGCCGCAGAGGCACAGACTGAACTGGGTGGTTAACACTCCAGAACAGAAGATGGCAGTACCGCGCCAATCAGCTGAGTGACTTGCCCAAAAGCTGCCAGAAATAGTACTAAAGAAGTATGAAAAGGACGAAGAAGTAAAGTGATGGGTGGTATGGCAGTTGGAGAAGCCGCCAGTTTAGTTTAAATCAGCTGTCTGGGAGCATTTTGGCTTTCCAGTACAATATAATGGTGATGGCATGCGTGGTATCGTAGCATGTTATTTCCTGGATGCGCATGCATGATGCGTGTGCGTGCGTGCGGCCGGCGTCTACCGATGCAACCGGCATCACACATGCACATCCAGGAAATACAACATGCTATGGTTTGGGCTCTAAAAATATACTAAATGATGTTGTTTCGAGTAAATTATGGACGCTATCCACTCAGGACACGTGGATTACGTTTGACAAGCAGGGTGGAGGAATATAGTTTTTGTGGACTGTTATCGACCTTTTTTCTCGGGCACCGCTCAACATCACTAACAGAACTGACACAAAACAAAAACCTTCCCACATCTTCGGCTGCATGATGAATATCAAATAAGTGTTCCAGGGTGTTAATCAGCATGAGTGAATAGAGAATGAAGGCACATCGTTCTGAGGTGAAGTATTATTTTAAAGGCATATATGTTTTTTGGGTAGTGTGTAGCATTTTTTTTTCTGATGAAATTTTTCTGATGCTTATCAGTTGTGTTTTATATTTTTTTGTTTGAATTGTGCCAGTATAGTTTAAATTTTGTAATGAAACATTGAAAATGTTTGTTACGAAAGTGCTACCCGACTAGCTCCATCTATTTTTTAAGGATAATAGCTCTCCGAATGCATTTTATGTTTTTATTAAATTTACTTTTTACTTTTATAAAAGGAGATGGCTTTTACTTTGCACTCAATTCATGTCTGTTCAAAAGAAATGAAAAGCTAGTTGTTAAAGGGGCTAGAAGCGAAATTCGTTGTTTTCACACAGAAGGAATTAAAAAATCTTTTTGTGAAGAACCGGGTGTGTATTTTCATCTGGAGTATAGCGCGACGTCACACAGTGCCTCTGTGTGTTGATCTCCAGCTGTGTGTTTACTAGCCGGCCCGGCCACGCGTACGTCCATGTACGAACATGCGCCCCTGTCCTTATAAACAGCCGCCACAGGGCGGAGTTACGGCGCAGCGCGCGCATTCAAGATGGCAGAGACTCACGGCGGTAGAAGTGGGAAGCATCCAACCAAAGACGAAGAGAAGCCAATATTACCTCCAAGAAACAACGTTATTTTTCAAGGAAAGGGACAAAACG